>JAPOND010000165.1:563257-573994 GCA_028829205.1 Ithomia salapia aquinia | reverse complement strand
GTCCACTTTGAATCAATCAGAGATAACTTGTGTACGTCAAATGACACTTGGAAGGCCTATTTTGACACTTTACTTATCTAAATAAACCCTTTTTTAAAGACACTCCCAAGCTTAAAATTAAAGTTACGAGGGTTTAAGCGAGCCTTAGTCTGAAAAGAACCACAAAACAAACTCAGGGGGTTTTATTCTTTTATTGTGAAAACTGTTTCACAAACGTCAATATTCTGCAAGCGAATTACTAATTACTTTAACCATGGTAATCAATTTGATGGTCAGGCTTATTGTGATTAAGCAACTAGTTCCCAAAAAAAATTAAATTGTTTAAAAAAAAAAACTAAAATAGTGCAGCAAGACAACCAGTCATCGCAAGCAGCACTCGTTCACGAGCGTAACTCGAGGGCCAGCCATCACCCCCCTCGCCGTATTTGAGGGAGGAAGGCAACCCGTATAATGTAATATAAATTTATTCAGTAGGCTCAATTTTAGTAATAACAAAAATAACCGTCGCGACACCACACTGTTCAATGCGAAATAGAAAGACGAAACGAATATAACTGTCTTGCTTTCCGCACGGCTTACAACTACATATATAGCAAAAAGTGTCGTTACAACTTTAGGTCTTAATTTTTGTCCATCTAGCCCCCTTTCGCAACGCACGATAAGGAACTCCCTTCCACTATATAAAACTAGCAAACTAAATAAATTATTAAAATATATTTTTACTGTTGAAGCCCAATGATCTTAAAAGAATGAACACAATATGAGGACATGTCCTATGTTCTCATATTATGTTTATTATTTTTCGGTCCAGTTCGGTTTATGTTACGGACGTAACATAAATGTAATATAAATAATGTTAATAAGATTTTAACATGGCTATATAAACTACAGCCATTAGCCACGCATTGAAATAGTTTTGTAAAAAATATAAGGACGACCTGGTTGGTCGTCTCTTCCCACCAGCTCTATTAATTTAAAATTTGTACAAATGCCAATAGATTAGGAATAGATTTCCATGTTTTCTCAGTACAAGTTGTCTTTTGAAGTTCACTCATATAACTCACTTCAAGTCTTACTTCGTGGGCTTCCTCAAACGTTGCGTTTTTAAAGCCCTCTTGCACACTACGATTTTTTCAGTGGATTGTAGTTTTAATACGTAGGTAAATGTAACATTAAGTTGGAACAGTTTTGTGAGGTAAATACATAATTGTATACCCGCCGCTACGGGGAGAGACGACGGGTGATGTGGGGCTCCCAGCATCAGCCGACAGTATGAGAATTCAGGAGGCTCAAAATCTCATTCATAAGGCGTCAAAACACATCGCACTCAGATCCTCACGTATCTTCGACAAGTTCCTAGCTGATGCCAGCTGCTTTGTCTAATCAAACTATTATGCTGTCTTTCACCACATACAATTTGTTGAAATTTAAAATATTTCTTGTTTAATTAAAGTTTTTTCTCAAGTTAGTATTTATCTCTTATAATTAAATGTAACATGCAGATTTTGTTCAGATCGTTACAATTTTGGTCAATATCTTATCTTAAATATTGCTGCTTATGTATTTGTATATTTTGAAGTTGCAATATTTAAGATAAGATATTGACTAAACATGTACATGTATTGTGTGCCATATTTTAATTATAAAACAATAGAAATAAATTTCATGTTTTTTAAATATTTATTATTATATTTTCAAATTCGAACTCTGAATAAAAAAAAGTTGATTTGAAGTAGCCAGTATGGCAGAACGGTAATTTTATATGTAAAAACCTATTATATATGTGGTAAAAGATACTATATATGTATAGTAGATAGTTTATTACCTATTCATAATCCATAATCTTAGCAATTAGGACATTCATAACATTTGTGTAATTTAAATTATACATTTCGGTAAAAAAAATAATAATATGATTACCTACAGACTAATGGCAATGGCAGGTACAATACATTATAACATTAACTGATTGTAACAAAAGATCACTATTAACCAGTAAATGGTATTTCTAAAACTTTTATCATAACTTTGTAAATGAAAACCTTTTGCTCTGATCCTCCTAATGCTAGAAAACAACAGTAATTTTCCAGGGCTCGTTTTGAAAGTTTTATTAACAAAGTTCGCAATATTTTTTGTAACTATTATGTAAATTGAAGCAATGCATTATAGATATCATTTAGTTAAATTTTAATATTTAATACTCCATACAGCTTTGCTTAAAATTTGTGCTTTCGTGCCTAAATATTCAGAACTCGACAGCAAGCTTATTTATAAAAATTATAAATGGATTTTTATAGAAGGAAATTTATATCACACACATTATTAAATGGGTGAATTCACAACTGAAGTTGTTTCTGGTACATGGCTCTATTTTACGCAAGACTTATCGACAAGGAAAAATTTGTTGAAATGGCTAAGCTTTCCCTTATTACAATTATGTCTAGAAATGTTATAAATACAATGGATATATTTATATTGCATATTGTAGTATATTGTGATGTTATTCATATTCGAGATACAAACACAACCCCCCAGCCAGTAAACTATACACTGCAAGAACATGAAACCACATCGCAATTGAAACGTTCAGCAGAAAGGCATTCTCTGGAGTATATATATAATAGTATTATCGAACGTACTACGGATATGCCAATAGATGTTACCATACTATACATAGTCTATACTAGTTCATGCATTCAACTGTTCATGTCATATGTGTGCTACATATCTACAAACAGGTAGGTGATACTATTGACAAAAAACTGAAATAAAGATAAACTATAAAATTTTGGAGTCCTTATACTCAGGACGAATTAGTAGTGTGTAATACTGGAGGTCGCGAGGGCTAAACTAGGGCCACGCAAGCAGGGTTTAGCCTCACCACGCATTGTGATGTGTTTAAAATTTCTAAAAAGGCGCAAATTTCTGGAAACTTCCGAGAGGAGAGCCATTCTAATTGCACATATAAGTGTAACAACACATTGCTCGAAACACAACGTTCTATTATCTCTATGGGATGGCCCTGTTATCTATATGGGACACGTTTTAATCAATATCTCGAAAACTACAATCACAATATGTTTCAAGTTAAGTCCGCGCAAAGAACTTCCCATGTTCATGATCTGTGCCGAATTTCACGCATGTAGCCCATTCCGTCTAGGAGGTGATGATTAACAAAAGAGTCGTCGATTTGGGAAGTAAAGAACTTCGCTAACGCTCAGATCAATAAATTGAACATGGGTTAACATATTTATAGAGAATGTCTAACAATAAGGAAATAATATTTCTTATTTTTAACACACATGTACCTACTCATTAATTCCAAAATCATTACATTAAGGTAGTCAGAGCTTTAAGTGTTTTACCTACAACTATTATAAAACCAATGAATTTTTATAACATCTGAGACTTTGACTGACAGTTGGTACTTAGCAACATCTCAAGTAGTATAGACGGTGTTGAAGTAACATGTGTTTAACATACGGAACTACGACTTAAGGTAACCAGTCGAGCGAAGTTTCATATTTGAGGAGTGTAAAACTTATTTACCCAACACGAATTATAATATTCATTTATTAATCAAGCTGTCTGTCACAATGGTTAATCCTTTTAATTTAGGTATTTTACTTAACATACGCATAATCTGAACTTTTGTGTTGGCAAATCTTATAACCCTACAATATCTACAAAACCAGTCTAGTGGAAAAATAATGGATCATGGTATAATGTTTATTAATAAAGAGTTGCATACAATTTTATAAGAACTAAAAAAGCCTTGATATTTTGAAGGCCAGTAGTATAAGAGATACTCGTTTATCATATTTGGAAAGATATTACATTTGGTCGTGACAAGTGCCCTGGCGGTCGTCGAACCGGCTCGCCCGGTTGTGCGACCACTTGCAATTATATAACAACACTTCCAACTTCGACCTAACGAATACACTCTATTATTATTACAACTTACGATTTGACTGTTTTTTTACTATTATATTTACAGAGTAAATAACGGCGTCACTATTTTGATTGCCGATGCATCGGTTATTCAATGAAACTGGTTACTAGCATAGACAATGATAACTGCTTAACGTTTAATACAAGCAATTCACCTCTTACAAAAAGAGGAATTCGTTCACATCTGCTCAAACACTCCACATCGTCACCGAATTTTGTATTTGTTGTACTATTACGAAATAAATTTGAAATCGTAAATTGCGTTTACCGGTACACGCAGGTTCCCTTGCTTTCACCGATTCTTTCTCATCAGCAATGCCACACCGCTCTTCTGGGAACATTTATCGACTAAGAATGGCGTCTTGTTCCACGCATCTCTTCTCAGGTTTATGAATAGCAATTTATGTACTTGAGATACTTTTATTTACCTAAACGATTAGTTAAACTTCGCACACAAAATAGGTGGTAGTTACGTTTCATAAAGATATTAAAAGATCAAATGATCTATTCCTTCCTTTTTAGAAAATATAATTATTCTTTATAATAATATCCATATTATGTATGTTTATAAATTATATGGTCATAAAATTAGATATTACAAAGGAAAATTATCGTATTTGACATTTTAGACCAAATGGTTATTACAGTATTAATGCAACATAGGTGTGTATATTGCAATATATAAATACAAAACAACAAATAGATAGTAAATGTGAAACCAGAAACCTCAATATGCAATTCTATTATGACAGTTAGTGTTTTATAAAACACGACCAAAAAAAAACTGTCTACGTTTGAAATTTCGTGTGAATTTTATAACAATAGTGAATGGAAAACATTTTTGTTAGTATTAAAATGATTTCACTTTCAACCTGATAGTTTGAAATGAGAATATATTAATGTAAACATTCCCTCGCGTTGTCCCTAATTACCAATTGCAGTCTAAGTGGCTAAGAAAAACAATATTACTTTTAAATTATTATTCTGATTCCGAAATTAAAATGTTTAATTTCATGAATTTCGTGACTTAACTCTTCGCATTCAAGCTGGCCTGTTCTGATTTCTGAGGGTTTTAGTCTAGGTCTTTGCTTGCTTTTAGGTAATATTAAAAAACGTCGATTTGATTTCGCTTCATTAGTGTTAACAGTTGTTTGTTGCTGATTATATTTCAAACTATGGACTTAATCGATAAAGTAGAACGTCATCTTATGTGCAACTCATACATACATTAATAATTCTATTTACTTGTCCAGGATTAGGCCCAAAGTCTTAGAAAATTTTCTAGATATATGACGTACATTTTACTTTATTAATTATTGTAATAACTATTATAAATTAATGCCGAGAATAAGTAACTGATTAGGTAAGATAATATTACACTAGCTGTGTAATTGAGACAATTTACACGCTAGGATTAAAAACGAGCATTGCAGAAGAGGTGTGATTTATCTGAATAAAATAAATGCTGTGAGCTTGTATATTACAGGACAGTCTAACACTTGCTTTAGTTTTTAGTTTCGGTAAATAAATTTTTAAAAAGACCAGTTTGATATATCTTTTGCACCTACAAGCTTCGCGAGGTAAATAAGAGAGATGAAAGAAAAAAAAATAAAGGTTGGAACCCCTCAATGTTAATACGTGCTTACAGTGTTGCTGTTGAAGTTAAAAGTCCCTTTGGTAAAATTAAAAAATTACAAGTTTTGTGATGTGTTTTATTTGGTTTACTATTTATGAATGACTGAACCTAAAGATATGAATTGTGTCTACAAACATACGGTTAACTCACGAGAGGAACCTCTAGTTAACAGTTCTTATCTCGTCAACTCATGAGACTGTGGTACTAAAATAACTTTAGATATTTTTTTACTTGTGGTAGGAAGTTCGAAAACTTAAAACCTTGTATTGTTCCTTATTTTAGTGTTAAAAGCATAACAAACATATAATTCAATCATTTTAATGACTTTAAACCAATATTATTTTATTAGAAAGATTATATATTTTTTTTATTTAAAACGTCGATCGTAAGTAATGTAGTCTAGATATACTCAGTCCCAGCTTAATAACAATAATTGTCTGCATGTATGTAATGTCTTTAATGGGTAAAACATAAGCATAAAACTGTGACTAGTTTTGAATTTCATAAATAATTAATCAATTGAAACTGTATATAATTAACTCAATCTTCGTAACATAATTTTTATATAAAATAATTCCTCATAGCATTAATATTAATTATTTTAAGAGGATTCTTACGACTGCCGCTATTGAAATATTCAATAGGGAAGCAGTGTTTCCGAGGAAATGTTGAACAACTCTATTTGAGATAAAGGACCGTACCTACACACTATACTGCAATAATGGGAATTGCTCTACGCTCCGCCGCTCACAGTAGGTACGTGAGACCTACGACGTGCATATTATATGTAACAACTAAGGTTAATTTATTCCACCTTCCTGCCCTGCTTTTTGTTATTTATTTGTAGCATAAACAAATGTAATATGTGTTTTAATTTTCAGCAGGTAAAATAACAATAAAAACAGCAATAAAAAGAATAAGTTGTCATGATCACGTCGTCTAATTACCAACAGGGGAATGAACGGTACTTGCAAGAAGTGTGAGGTAAACGAGAATCTTATTGATTTTTAATATAGAGAAACTTTCCCCTATTGTTGGATTTATCAACATACAGTTTGTATCGCTGGGATTAGAAACATTAAATGTTGACTGTTAATTCCTTTACTGTTGCAAAAAATCATCAAATAAAAATAAATCTTTCTTAAATTTTGTATTGGGCTTAACCAATTATTTTTTCTATTTGTTAGTACAGAAGTGGTGTAAAAGTAAACTCACACAATTAATTAACTTACAAGCGAATTGAATAAAGCAACTAAAATCATTAAAACTAACAGTGAAGTCACTTTTTGAAGCAACTACAATATTCATAAAATAATATTTTTGCATTTGCAATATATATATTTTATATTATTATATCCCCGAAAATAGACCTGACATCATAACAAGACCCTTTTTCAAATAATATAGTAAATTTGCTATTTTCTTTTTCTTATGAAGCTGTTTGAATATTATGCAACGCGCTCCTGTACTCCACGTACAGAGTCGCTAACTAACTAAACTTAAACTACTATTAATTATTATAAAACACCCACTTGATAATTTACGGTTTGAAAATTTAATATTTTTTTTTATAATAAATACATCTTGATATATTGAAAAAGTCACAATATTCATGTTTTAGAACAATACCTTCTCACCACTCCCATCAAGTGGACGTCAATGAAAAAAAGAACGAGTTTTGCATGCATAAATTGTGATTTGTGGACATTGGTGTAGAAAGTGTAGAAAATATACCTTGCATTTATAAAATACACTGAACCTAACCAAGAAACTAAAATTCTAGTTCCATGTCTGTACTGTTTTTATTTTTCTAATAATTTCTGATTTAGCAGCAAGTACCTCATTCAAGAAAAACGAATTATTAATCTCCTGATTTATATCAAACATTTAAGACAAAAACCAAAAAAAGTTATCTGTGGAGTCAAATGGAATTCATTTAAATACAAAATGTAGTATATAACATATATTACAATATTGGTCTCGTGGTTATGTTATTACTTTACAGATCTTTAATAATTAAGAACTAAGTATTACGTTTAATACTTTAAATACGCTAATTTAATTTATTAAACACACCTAAAATGTTACCATGATAAAATACTTACTCTATATTTGTTATGCAGCAATGCTTGCTATTTATTAGGTTTAAATGCAGCGTAGTAAATCTAACAAATTGCTTACTAACTTAATTTACGATTATGGTCAATAAACAAACGTCAAATCAGACATCACAATATAAGAGTGAATTTTTGTCACAGACAAATTTATCACAATTGTATCTTGTTTTTAAACGTCAAAGACCACCAACTGCGTTTTATAAATGCCATCAAAGACACGGAAAGGTATTCCAAAGGTGTTATTGATCTCACAATAAGCAAACCTACAGGTATGAATATAATAGAATATATACCTAAGGTATGAAATAAATAAAAATGCATAATCTATCTTTTCGCAAAATACTGTTCTGTTTCTAATCTATATTTTGTTATTATTTAAATGGGAACAGGCTAATTTCTATTATTGGTTTTTATATCTTAATAACCTAAGAAAAGTTTTTAAAATAATAATTTTTCGGTGTTATTTTATGACAAACCACTATTCCATCATTGAAATCAAATTTATGTGGTCATTGTGATTTTAAACATAATAATATGTATTATGAAGTTAATAAAAATGGTCCCTTTTCTTGTTATCCAAATCCATGGAGTCATGTCCGAGTTCTGCCTAACTGTTGTGTAATCTTATCCTTTACCGTTCAATTTACAATTTCATTGAATTATACCTAACTCGATTTCACTCGCAAACTATCAATGTGTGACATAATAAGAGCTAACTACATATTATATACTTGAAGCGTGGGAAAATTGCGACATGCAACTATAAATATAGTTGCCTATATGTGTATACCTATATAACAATAAGTTGTAAGTAATTCAACGAAATAATAATGTAATAGAAATAATACTTTATTTTTTATATGAATTTTACCAGAACAACTAACTGTTTATAGCTGATCTGAATTCTAAAATATTCCATAAAATTAAAAAAAATAGGGTTAATACATTTTATTGAATTTAGCAACAGCAGTAATGAGAATGATTAATTAAGATACATGCGGAAACAGGACAATTTGGCTCTACAATCATAACGTTACTATAAAATCTTTACATTATTACTTTGAAAAAAAACTACTTCCAAATTAAGAATTTCTTAAAAAAAACGTTAAAAAAAATATATCATTATCTATTTAACTAGAATCTTTTTATTTTTTTATTTTTTTACGAGAATTAAAATGTACAAATACAGATAAGTAAAAATAAAATATATAAGTAGAGTGATAAAAAATGGTTAGCAAGAACATTGACTTACCTTATTTTGTAGAGCGTAGTCGATGAAACCCAATTCGTATATGGGTCCCGAGGTCCGCAGTAGTTAAAATTGCCGCATTCCACTACAGCCGGGCGCGAGGCAGACGCAACCTCCCTATCTCAACCGGTTGTTTACCGGACGCGATATATCCAGGTTTATTAGAGATTCATCACTTAAACAACTACTGAAACACTGTTTTCAAACCGAGGAAGTCAAAGACATGGCTACGCGATGTGTTTAATTGAGATCGTTCGTTCACTGCAATAAGAAGCGAGGGATCACTGGACAGGTGAGTAATGTACGACGACGCACACTGGACTGCCGCGGACGACGCCAGCGACCTCCCTCGCCCGCCCGCGCAAGCGCCGCACATCTCGCACTAACAGTACTGCCACTCGGAAAACTGTAGTCTCATTTATACATACACCCAATATGATTTCATCAGGAAACGAGTTCCTACTATTATAATAAAGGCAAAAATACACATAAGTGGACCTTAAGAGAGGAGAGGAGAAGAATTAGAAGTAGCTGTGTAAAAATATACACTTTATTTAAGTTTCGGGTTAGTGTATGTTAAATGTTCAGTCATTTTTTCAGAAATTCAAGAGTTTGATATACTATTGGGTTTCTAAATACGGCTACAGGTTTGACCTACTTGGATCTACACTAATATTTGAGTGGCTCTAGGAGTGGCACCTTCACTCCCTATAGCGTTCATCCAAGTATCTACCTCTACGACATATCGGAAACGTTATATTACCAGAACAAAGCACTTATTTGTATATTATAAAACTGTTTCTACGGATAATGCAACAACTGGAATAATAAAGTGATAGTTAAAAAAAATGTCTTTTAAATTAAATGCCTTTTAAAATACGTCAGTAACCTTTTAGTTCAAATATAATTAAAACATAATTCCACGATTACCTACTTTCCAAACAAGGTTATTTTTTACTCAACTGCCTAAGGTCCTTGGTCTACTAGGTGGTTAAATATTTTATTATTTGAATGGTCATAAAAAGTAGTTTCGTTTAGCCTTTGTAGGTATATACTATGTGTTGTATAATATATCACTAATTAATAATTTAATTAAGGTAATTTGGTTAGCGAGATTCGGCAATGTTAGTATAAGTCCCCACAGTTGTGGGCCCGTCGAATGGCAGGTTGGTAGGGTTGAGATGTTATAAAACGGAGGAAAAGCCTGGGGTACACTTTATTATAAAAATATCTATGTTAAATTTATTTCATAATAAATTAATCCACTTATTTTATTTCATTTCACAAACCCATGTTAAATGTTTAAGGGTAAAATTAGATAATATTTTTATATAATAATTACAATTTACTATGTGTCGAACATATATATTTACCTTGAGATAATATTCCTTTATTTGGCGTTATACCTGAAAACTGACTAGTTGTTTGTACATAGTTTTCTCGTGAGCAGTTGTAGTTTTTGGAGTCTTATAGTTTGTTGCTTTATTACATATATCGTAAAACTAAACAAATTACCAATGAATAAATTTAAGTGCAAAAACAACCAAACACATTGTCTGAAAATTTATTGATAAAAATACAAACATGTATTGTGTGCATGTATTTATTATTAATATATAATATAATAATTATGCATAAAATAAGTTAATTTAATGAAACATAAATAAAATATACATTTTGTCTATGTGGTGTACCTCTAAGGTACACCACATAGCCTCTAATTATCACATTGCAAAGAATACTTATTCCTGCGCGGCAATTTTCACAAATTATGTATACAGATG
>JAPOND010000165.1:58497-69004 GCA_028829205.1 Ithomia salapia aquinia | reverse complement strand
ACCGATTTAAATTAAATAAACACTAAATATCTCTGTCTATCATAATATATTATTCAAGATCGCGTCTAAATGGGTTAATCCGTTTCTAAAAAAAACGTGCACAAACATATTATAGTATAACATATATACAGACAAACAGACAAAAAGAAGTAGTATGGACAGCTAGTACTGAAATGTAATTCTTATAAAAAATAACAACATAATAAATTTAATTGAATACATATTAATCAATGCAATGGTATAAAATATTATTTATGGCACATTACTGGTTAGTACCTGGATGACCGAGCTGTGCTCGGTGTTTTAGTACATCATGTTTTTTTAGAATTACTTATATTACTATGCAAATTAGTTACTGTTAAAATATGAATAATAAATTTTAATCTTACCGACATAAAAATAATAAAAAATAAAAGAAAAGATGAAACTCTTAAAAAATAGAAAAAATAAAAAACAATCAGACCGAGATTTGAACCCGGGTTTCCTGCGTATTAAGCTTACTAAAATTTAAAAAAATGAAACGATTACCCAACTGAGCCATTCTGACTTTGACAGTCAATGCGAAATTTAGCTTACTATTCTAATGTAAGAGGTTTTCATTCAAGGAAAACACGGTTAAAAATACATTTTCTGAAAATAAAACCTAGCTAGATCGATTTATCGCCCCCAAAACCCTCTAAATACAAAATTTCAAGAAAATCGTTGGAGCCGTTTCCGAGATCGTTGAAATATATATACAAGAATTGCTCGTTTAAAGATATTAGATAACGAATTGACATGTGTCAGGAACGCATTCTCTCTGCGGCCCGACTGTTAGTCTTATTCTATGCGACCCGTATATACCTATACATATGTAGATTTACGAATCGTTCTCGTTTAGATATAGAAAGTACGATTCGTAAATTTACACAAATTCGTAAATTTAGATAAAGATACCTTTTCGAGCAGAGAGTTGTAGGTGAGTTTGACGTTGCCGGCGTCCAGGGAGGCCGACTTGCTGTCCTCGCATACGACGGTGGCGAACTCCTCGAATGTCGTCTCAGGTTTGACTTCAAATTCCTTTTCTTTCAGAATCTCCTTGATCACCTTTTTTTCGTCATGGAACCTCGCTTTGAGATTTTCTACATAGAACTTGAACAAGTCCAGCGGTGTTGAACCACTCTGTCCTGATATATTAAACGGTAATGATTGTATTTGTATAAATTCATATTTAAAAAAAGTAGACTATACGTCTATAT
Source organism: Ithomia salapia aquinia (assembly GCA_028829205.1). Lineage (NCBI taxonomy): Eukaryota > Metazoa > Arthropoda > Insecta > Lepidoptera > Nymphalidae > Ithomia > Ithomia salapia. The sequence goes on along the minus strand of JAPOND010000165.1, from coordinate 67,766 downwards.
AGACTTACCGAGCATGGCAGAAAAGCGCGTATCGGCCGAGATAACTGGGTAAAGTTCTACCCACAGAGACATTGATGTCAGCTTTCCCTCTTCATGCAGACCGTCTAACAATGCCTGAAACAAGAGCAACTTATATTAAAAGACCACACCACTGAATTGTAGTAGGTAAAAAATATAATATTGTTAGCAATTAAGGGTATTTCTAAGAAACAGGCGGGGATCCATTGCTATAAAAAAGCCAAAGTGTATAGTTGAGAGATAACTGTGTCATACACATTAGAGAGCGGAAGCTCTGAAGGTGTTAATAGTGATTGACGTGTGATCTCTGATAGTCTAGTGTAGTTGTTTATAATGGTTTCTAAAAATATTAATAATACCAAAAAATTATCCCTGTTTTTTCTTTGCTGACGTTTATTTCTTTTCTTGACTTGTTCCCTCTCCTGTAGATATTCAGCCTCCAAATTTCTGATGTGCTGCTCAAATACTATAAAATAAATAAGAACCACATCACTTCTAGATACATAATCAGATTTAAAATATAATCAGCATACATACTTATTTACTGTTTACTTCAATATTGATATTACTATATATATGATATACTCTGAGGCTTTTTTTAATTTTATGTATCTCTATAGTTCTAAGAATTTTTTACTGACCAATAAGTGCATCTTCTTTATCCATGCCTAGAAGACTAACATCGTTCTTAAAAGCCGCATTCTCCAGTAGCAGCACTTGAGCCTCACTCCATGTACTGCTGTAGGTTATCTCATTCATATTTTCCAATACCTATTTAAAATAAATAAATTTTACTCTACTATAATTCACATAGGGTTATGTGAATAAAGGTACTTGAATAAAAATAAAGATGTATAACACTAAGTACTTGTGCTAAAATTTTCATGTTCCTCTTTTTCAACACCTTCGCTTCCTCTTTCTCCCGTTTTGCTATTGTAAAGATGCAATCCTCGTAAATATCTCTTCTATCTGTATCGGGAACACAGCGCCATATCTTTAAATGAGATTTTTATTTATAATATTGTTCCTAGCATATAGTTTAAGTTTAAATACTTCACTTACCTCCAGGTTATTAAACATCTCCTCGCATTTGTAGTATTTTGTGAGTGAAGTAACACGATCGCAACTAAGTAGAAATTCTTCCAGACTATCCCTGTTCTTTTTAGTTTTTAATCTATAAAATATAATTATTAATTTATTGTATAAAATTAAGTTAATAAGTAACGAAAATTATTTGCCTATGAATATGTATCTGCCTTGTTATGCTTTTACTTTACTTTTCTCCTATGATTATGATTTACTAAAAGCTTGAAAGATCTTACTGGCAGTTACAGTTATAATGTTTTCACTCAAATTCAAATGTTTGATCTAAAAATTTTTAATATTTATCAAATGTAATACATATTATCATTGTAATTTGTGGTTCCTTAATATTAAATTTGGTTTTAGTAATATTCCGTAATAGCTTCGAAATTTTTACAAAATCAATTACTCTCTAATTTTCTTGTTTTTAATTATGTATTTTCTTAGTTTGATCTAATTCTATACATTACCGTTGTTCCTCCCTTTCATCTTTTAGTTTTTGTGTCTTGTAAGCATTGAAAGCCTGTTTCTTTTCATTTAATTTCTTAAAAGTGAGATATCGAGGATCTTTTGAAATTATTTTGACACACTGCTCCCAAGTTGCAGTAGAGGGAACATTCTGAAATCATATTAATATTTGTTAACATATATCAAAATGAGTTACTCTTTTATAAAAAAATAATTCAAAATAACATAAATATATATACCCTTTCCTTAAGAAGATCTTTAAAAGCCTCAATGGCTTCTTTTTTATCTTTGTATTGCAATTCAGTAGTTTGTTCAGTTAAATCTGTTCCATTTGGCTGAGGAGGCGCAGATATTTCTTCTGGCTTTACTAAAATATAAAAACAATGTTCAAGACTTTCTCTGCGGCTCCACAACATCTGTGTATTTTGCTATGTTTATTGCTTTACTACCCAAGTCGCAACTCATTTGTTATGCTATTCCTCCTAGACGGAATGGGCTATATTCGGCACACATCATAAACATGGGAAGTTCTTGGTCCGGACTGAAGTTGAAACTTTTTGTGATTGTAGTTTTCGAGATAATGATTAAAACGTGTCCCATAGAGATATAAAACGTTTTGTTTTTTGCGCGCTCACAGACTTCTGCTTTCGGCAGCTACATGTTGTATCTTATTTAATAGATATCTCAGTCAGTCTGTCTCAGTCGATTTTCACAGATTAAAGCAACTACGGCTAAGCAGCTTTATCTGCATTAATAGATCGAGCAATTTGTTGTTAAACTTATATGGGCAATAGCTCTCCTCTCGGAAGTTTAAGCGCATATCCAGAAATTTACGTTATTTAATTTACTTTTTAGATTTTTTCAACACATCAAACTGCGTCGCGAGGCTCAACCCCGCTTGCGTGACCCTAGTTTATAAAACAACTTTCTTGGACATTATAGCAATAAACGTGTGCAGATTTGAGCTACGTTTGAACGAAAGGCATATCACTACATAGTATAAAACAAAGTCGCTTTTTCTGTCCCTATGTCCCCATGTTCGCTTAAATCTTTAAAACTACGCAACGGATTTTGATGCGGTTTTTTTTAATAGATAAAGTGTTTCAAGAGGAAGGTTTATATGTATAATAACATCCATTAAATAGTGGAGAAATACTGTTATTTTTGAGGTTTCTAATGTGATGTCGTTAATTATCCCGCTTACATTGCAAACGCAGGCTGAACTATACGAGATTTATCAAAATAATGTACTAATTATTTGTTCACATTGAAAAGGTCTACAGAAAACTCCGCGATGGCATATGTCTATCTCTTATGGATTTCCCACAATAACATTTTTTCGTCATTTACTTTTTACGACAAATAATGGCTAATTTTCGAAGCGATTTTAACCAATACAGCATAAATCCTTATCCAATTAAATAGCTTAAATAAATTGTTGATTTACTATAGATCTATATGGTCCTTTACAGCATAAGGTTTAAATGAATATTTTCGAAGATATTACAGATTTAAAATTATATGCGGTACTGGCCGTCCGGGCCGCTGTGTTTTTATATACAATTCACAGTTTTTCTGTAGTGTATTTAGTATCAGCATTGCACGCACCCCTGCGAAGCTGGGGCGGGTCGCTAGTATCTAATAATTTTTAGTTTTATATTAAAAATAGTTTTTTATCTTCATATCATCACTGGCTAAACCCTGGCGCCCTCCAGTACCCGGAAGGAAAGTGTGAACTCTACTACCGAAGACTCCACGAGGATGGATACCCAGGCCTCCGTGTCAGTAAATGATACTGGTTAAAGTAAGAAATTTATACAGTAAGAGTTTCACCCAAGTTTATTTACTAGACCAAGTAGTTTCTCTACTGGAAGTACCAAACCTATCACAAATAAGGTAAAGATTCCCGAAGTACCTTTAGAAGACAAAAAATCAACTTGTTTACCAGACTGGCAAAAAGTTCCCGTCAACCTGAAGAAGATAGAAGTTACGCGATTCACGGTCTAAAAATCTAAAGAAAAGAAACACAGCAAACCTCCTGCCATTATACTGTATGGAGTAGAAGATGTAAATAAACAGACCGAATTCTTAGAAACGGGAAAAAGATTCAAAAACGAAAACGAAATTGATAACGCAGTTATGCTTTACAAACTCGATCCAAATAGCTTGATCGAAGAGAACAGAAGTGAAAATTGGTGGAAATAAGAGACAAAACCCTGTTTCGCTTCAAATTAAAGACATGATTCTGGAATAAAGAAGATTACGTAGAGTATGGGACACTAGTCAGCACCAAGACGATAAAAGAGCGTTTAACAGTTAGACATCAGTTAAACATCAACTCCTTGTACATTAATTTATAATGACTTTTTTTCTGTTCATTATTTTTCTTTGTATACGGCCAACTTATGGGATGGTGTAAGGTATGTTTCATGTGATTTAAGTTGGATTTAATAAAATTTTTTCATTAATTATATTATACACTAGCTGTACCAGCGACTTCGTCCGCGTAGAATTTAAAGAAAAGTGAATTAGTTTATTTAGTTTATTTTTTGGTTTTTGCATTTTATTTAATTTTTTCTAAAATAGAATATTTTTCTAAAATAAAATTAGCCTAAGTTACACCTTATAACATCAGCTACCGGCCAATATATGTCCCGTCAAAATCGGTCAAGCCATTTCAGAGATTAGCCAGAACAAGCAGACAGACACACAAAAATTTAAAAAAATGTTATTTTAGTATATGTACCGTATGTATATTCATATGTAATTATTAAAAAGCGGTTATTTCAATATTACAAACAGACACTAAAATTTTATTTATAAGTAAAGATATATATTTTTGTCATGTTTAAGTGAAGTATTTGTTCAAATCTTGTAAAGTTGTCGGTCTCTATCAAATGCATCACACCCACTAAACCAATCAACCTATTACCCCAGATATCTAAAGTACTTGAGAAGATACTACTGCTACGGCTTTCATGTGTTATGAATGAAATCATTTTTAGTCCAGTAAATTATTTTTACACCCCATTGGTGTCAAGCAATATCCTTAATGTTGTTTGCTATGCAATTGCACAATATGCGTAATAAGGGTGATTATTACCATGATAATCAGTTAAAAATTTTAAGTTTTGCAGGCATTAATTTTGTTAAAAGATTCATAAGTTATAATGGTAATTATATCTTGTATTTAAATGACATTGAATTCAGAAAAAAAATAAATAAATGAATATCTTATCCTCTGTTGGACTGGCATATTATGTAACAAAACTGAGAATATACATACTCTCTTCTGGAATAGGTATTGCATTAGTAAGGGCTGGGTCAATTGCAGCAAGGGTTTTGGCCATGGCCTCATCCATTGCAGAACTGCTGTTGATTGCTGGGGACATAGGCAAGGGTACTTCACCTGGTGGTACCTCAGCATTCATTATTGCACTGGAAATTTTTGGTTTCATATATATTTTTGATTTTATAAAAGTTACAGAAATAATTATACTATTCTTCAAAATATAAACACATAAATTTTATACCATTAAAACTTACTGTGCAATTTCTTCTGCAGCAATTTTATCTTTAATTTCTTGCAGCTCTTTAGGAACAACCCAACTTGATTCTTTTGTATCTATATTGTGGTAGTATACCCTCCCAGCATCAGTGGTATATTCTTTCCAAACACAAGAAGAGAGCATTTTCTGTAAAATATAATTCACACTATATTTACTAAATTTTAACTTTAAGAGTGACATTAACTTAAATATTTTGTTAAACATACTTCTGCAGGAGTTTTTAACTCATCCGGCTTTTCCCACAGACTCTGTTTTGTTAAAGCATTATAAAAATATATACGACCATCAGGGGCCTTATGCTCTGACCATGGAGAACTCTGATTGGCTAGAGGAGATATTTCTGGAGCAGGAGCATTTAGTTCCTGTAAAGTTTTCAATATTAAATAAATACGTATCTTATAAAATTTCTACTATTTAAAAAAAAAGTAGAGATTAGTACTTAGAAGTGACACTAACAGGTTTAAATGGTGCAAATCCTGGCGGAGGCATCGAAAATGGTGTCATCATAGGCGGAAATCCCATCGGCGGTGGTAATGGCATATTGGGTGGCATTCCGGGCACCGGCGGCATTGCCACTGCCGGCGACAATGTCACTGCAGGCGGCATCGGCGGCGGCAATCCTCCTAACATTGGAGGCGGTAGTAAAGGCGCGGTACTTATAAGACCCGGTGAACTAGTCCCGGAGCCGGGAGTGTCCTGAAATTAAAACTAAATTAGTAATCAATATGCTCGATAAACAAAAATTATAAAGATATGAAAAGGTGAGGCAACTTTACCATTATGCATGAATTTTAATGCTTCCGAAATATTTCAAAACACCAAAGTTCAAAAATATATACCATCTATTTTAAACTAAACTTTTTATTTAACTAAAAGTCTTAGCACTTCTAACTTCGACTACTTACTACTTCAGACTTCATATTTAAGTTTTTTTATGTCCTGTCACCTGTGGTTATAGTATTTGACAAATGTCATTAGTCATTTGACTTATTAAGCTTTTTTTTTAATTTTTTTGATGGCTTTGCCAGTTGGACATTAGCCAATGTCAAAGTTAGGGAAACAATATATAAAATGAAAGAAATTTGAGAATTTACAAAAAAGGATTTATATTTACAGTATTTTACAATTTTATATTATTACTTAATATAAATGAGGATAATAGGTTCGTAAAAGAAGGCTCGTCTAAAAAATCAAAATCAACGCCTTATTCAATTCTAGGTGTGGCTCCTGATTGGACTCTCTTAATGGACACGTACGATAAGCGGTACAAACACACACACCAACATCCTCAGGGATGAGGATGTTGGTGTTTCGTCATCCAGACCGGACTTGTTTCTGTACTCAAAACTTCTAAGGCGCGTGAAAATTGTGGAGCTTCCCGTTCCCTGGGAAACAAACATTCCCAGGGATCACACGTTTAAGCTTAACAAGTATTACGAACTAACGAACGAACTGTACAGGAATAAATTTGTACACGGTAGAAGTAGGAGCGAGAGGTATAACAGCGAAATCTCTCTATAACCTATTTAAATATCTTCCTTTCTAGAACTAGCATCAATTCATTTCTAGAACGTATTTCAAAGGCGGCATTGGTAGGTTCTTTTAAAATTTGGTTAGGCAGGGAGAGGAGTGTGGACAGTGAAGGTGAGCGTGTTTGCGCAATGTAAAGGGGCCCCTTAAACCTACACCTGGGTCGCAAGTCCCAGGCATTGTAGGCACTCCTCTCCATGCAACGCGATGGGCCCGGCACCCGCACGGTGAATCCATGGAATGCTAAGATGCTTCGTCTCTTATATATATTAATATTATTATATAATAGGCAATTTACAGATGTTTGAAGTGGGATATGGGAAAAGAGGAGTTCGGAATTAAAATTAGCACGGTCATATAAAGGGCAACTAAACACAATATGATTGACATCTCCATACGCTCCACAGAGGCACATGGGATATCCACAATACTATATTTATAAGAAAGCCTGCAAATAACCGAAGTAGCCTTTTTTTTCAAATTTCATTTTAGTAAGCCATGGCTTGTTTGAAATAAAATCTTGAATCGATCGGTAGTGACTACCCTTGGATTGTTTACCTTTCCAACGTTCCGTCCAATCCTTAAGCAGAAACACTTTCGCTAAAGAAATTAAGTCATTACAAAAATTTGTATATGGGTACACTTCTGCTGAACGAGTCGCATCGTTCGCCAGTTGGTCAGCCATTTCATTTCCAACTACACCCAGGTAACTTGAAATCCAGGCTATTTTTACAGTGTAGTGTTTAATGTAGCATTGATGCAATAGGCTTCAAATTTTTAAAAAATACAGGAGATTGTTTATGTGATCTTAAGGGAAATCTTGTTAATGCCTTGAGGGCGCTGAGTGAATCGGTAAAAATTATAGTCTTTGGAAGTTTTAAAAGAACGTGTGCTATGGAATCTTCAGCTCTGACGATTCGAAAGCACTCTCCTGTAAATACTGAGGATACTGAGGTAATTATTTTTTTTGTGAAATGAGTATTGTGTATGATAGACGCCAATGCTTACACAGCATGTGCTGGAATGTTTTGATGCACCTGTAAAAATGTAATGCCAATCTGACCATCTTCTATCAATAATATGATTGAATTTTGAATTTTGATTGAAGCGACATTTATTCATTCCTATGTTGTACACAACCTGTGGCACAGCTATAATGGCATCATAATTATATTGATAAACAGGGAACTTACTACGATAGGTGGGAGATTCAGAAGCTTATAACGTTGTAGACTTTTAACAAGACAAGGGGCAGTTTTATGCCTCCCATAGTTAGAAGAGTTCACTTCAGTCCCTAATTGGATAACTTTTTCAACAACAGGGTGATGTTTCAATTGCAAGCAACGGAAAAAGTATCTGTCACAGATGTATTGTGCTCTTAATATCAGTGGGGGATCACAACTTTCAACTTGCAGACAAAAAATTGTGCTATATTTCATTGTACCAGTGATCAATCTCAACGCTTTTGGCTGTATTTTAACTGTGTTTTCCTTGAATGAAAACCTCTCACATTAGAATAGTAAGCTAAATTTCGCAATGACTTTCAAAGTCAGAATGGCTCGGTTTGGTAATCGTTTCATTTTTTAAAAGTTTAGTAAGATTAATACGCAGGAAACCCGGGTTCAAATCCCGGTCTGATTGTTTTTTTATTTTTTCTATTTTTTTCGAGTTTCATCTTTTCTTTTATTTTTTAATATTTTTATGTCAGTAAGATCAAAATATATTATTCATATTTTATCAGTAAGTAATTTGCATAATGGAATTGCGTGGACAGAGGGGTATGAAATTTGGCACACTTATAGTTTATATATAGGAGAAGTGCAGAACGCTAATATTTTTTAATAATAATGCTTATAAAGTACATTAAATCAATAAATAAAATATTACACACCCAACAATGCGATACATTACACACACTACTTCATCGTTTAGTTTGACACTGTCAATTTCAAGTATATATTTGTCTGATGTCCATTATTCGCATAGAGTTAATTGACACTTGACGTAATAGAATAAAAACAAACATAAATAAGCATAGAGGTGTTACTGAAACCTGGTGTACTGAAAACAACATAAAAATTGTAAATAGTTTCCGTCTAAACTTTCATAAGCATTAAAACCTGAAATTACGGTCGAATTTTGACCGCTAGGCGATCACTAGTATAAGTAATTCTAAAAAAACATGATGTACTAAAACACCGAGCACAGCTCGGTCATCCAGGTACTTCAATTTTAACAGTCATAGAAACATATCACACAATTATGTCACTCGTCAATGATAATAACTTTCCATGTCCTACAAATAATAACAATAATATAATTAAAATATGTATTATATACAAAAACTCATTGGCTAATAAATAATTACAAATTAAACATATAAATCTTATTAAAACAAGAAAAAAATATTGAATTATGTCAAATAAAGTAAGTTTATTGTCCCATTATTATTAGGTAAATAATAATAATCCATCAAATAAAATTAAACACAATCTTCATCACTTATAAATATTTAATATTTTCAGTAATTCCACAATGTCATGCATAATAATCTATATCTATACTTATAAATAAAATTGGAGTGTCTGTTTGTAATATTTA
>JAPOND010000163.1:510471-521711 GCA_028829205.1 Ithomia salapia aquinia | reverse complement strand
AATAAAATGGGAGTGTCTGTTTGTAATATTGAAATAACCGCTTTTTATTACTTGCATATATATGAATATACATACGGTACCTACATCAAATTAAAATGTTTTTTTAAATTTTGTCTGTCTGTTGGTTCCGGCTAATCTCTGAAATAGCTGGACTGATTTTGACTCCAATTATATAGCAGGTAGCTAATGTAATAAGGAGTAACTTAGGTTACTTTTATTTTTTTTTAATATTCTATTTTAGTAAAAAAAATTGCAAAAACAAAAAAAACTAAATAAACTAATTCACTTTTCTTTAAATTGTACGCGGACGAAGTTGAGGGTACAGCTAGTTTGAAATATAAACCTCAGCTATAGACTACTTAAATTTTTTTAATCATATCTTATTACAGTAATTCACGTAAAATACAAAAAAAGCATTATTTATGTATGCCATAAATTATACAACCAATATCCGTCGGCAGCAACTGTTATGTTAACAACAAGCAGAGCACATAAAAATAAAAACCAATTTCCTATACATTAGGTTAACTCTCAACAATGACTGGTTTACAAATTAAAATTCGTTCGCGTGTTATGAGGGTAGTCTATGTTTTTAATTAACTTAAGCAACACGATTGGAACTCATAACTTAGGATTAGACAGTTGCCTTTTTATATTATAATAGCTACGAAAAGACACTTTAACTTTATTAATTTATATAGATATAAATATATAAGAATATCGAAACATCTAACCAATGAATGTAACCGGTATAAAAATGTAAAGTTATCAATGCCAGGGGACTGAAGCCATGCGTGAAACGAATTTTACTACAGATTGACACTTTTGCCGCTTTGTCTTGTCACGTTGGATTAGATTGAAATATACGGAGTGATATAACACCTCACCTGGGTTTTAATAAACATATTTTTTCAATCAGCTAGAGTGAAGTAAAACATTGAGGAGATAAACGTTACACAAAATTATCTAAAGTGTATGTATAACATTTTTTTGATTGATGAGCCATGAAATACTTTTTAGAAAGCTGTTTTTTTATTTTAGTAAGTATTTTTTTCATGAAATTAACCTAATGCCAGTGTTATTTATTTTTTTATTCCTATAGAAATTACTATAAGATGTTATATTTAAATAATAATAATATATCAAAAGTAACAAATAAAAGTATAATTATTTTTTTCAGCCAGTTTACAAAAACATTTTTTTGTAGGAGAACAAATGTTTTTATGTTTTCGCAAGTCGCCCTCTACCCTTATCATGTAATAGGAAACTCAAAGAAAATAAAAATAGACAAGATCATACTTCACGGAATCCATTAGATAGAAGCAATGTGCTTTGTTTAACTTAACTATTGTACTTATATTTTACGTAGAAACATTCATATTAGTAATCATTTATTTACATATATAGTAAGTATGCAATATCTATACAAATAACATAATTAGAGTGTCTGTTTGTAATATTAAAATAACCTCTTTTGTATACACGGTATATTTACCAAAATATCATTTTTTAAATTTAATATGATTTTTTGTCCGGGTAATCTCTGAGACGACTGAAACGATTTTCACGGGACTTTCAATATTAGATAGCTGATGTTATAAGGTAAGTAACTTAAGCTACTTTTATTTCATAAAAAAAGTACAATGAAACAAGGAAAAATATCCAATAGGGGAAGTGTACATAGCAATGCCACGCAGATGAAGTCGCGGGTAGCAAACAACTAGTCGTTTATAAAGTAATAAAAAACTGTCAATAATAAAAAGCAGCATTTATGAAATGTATTTTATTTAATATATTGCAAAGCAGCGAGAAATTGTAAGGGACAAAGTGTAATGTCATTGTGTCGAAGAAATAGAACGACATAATGAGGCCTTGAGTTTGCCTGCGTGCTCGTGTCTTGTCCAGTCAGCAATATTTACTTGAATTAAGCCCAGGTGTGTGACACAAGAGCTGTGTAATGTTACAACACGCCAACTTTTTGATTTATTAACGTTACAATTATAAAAGCATGTTAATTTTACAGAAAATGCTAAGTCACATCAAACAAAACAATTTGTCTCCAAGTGGCTGAATCATTAATAACAACGGACTGAGAAGCAGCTGATGAATTCTTAATTAAGGTAATAATTATATTATCTAGTAACATTTAATGTCGGCCATCACAATCACCCAACTTTGCAGAGCGTCAGAAAGTTGAAGGCCAATTCCCAAGTACCGTGTTAATTAAACTTTGGTCTTCCCTGTTAATGTGTTTTGTGGCCCGTGGCCTACTTTTACTCGGGCATTCATCGTGGTATTTTCATTTGGCGCCTAATGTAGCGTAGATGCGAGCAAACTAACGACCGAATCTCATCACGGTTAGACAAGCGACAGAAACTTTGACAATGAGCCGAATTTATATCATTGTTAGGTCTAATTGCATTCTCCATGTTCCTACTTTGATCATAAAATGGGAATGTTCACATGTTTTATATAAATTACTTACTCACCTGTAGCGTATGCCGGTTCCAAGTCATCTTCGTCGTCTGTGTGATGTCGACTTGAAGCATGTGAGTGTGAGTGGTGGGGCACGCCCACATGCACCGGTTGTATCGGCTGTTCATAGTGTTTGTGATGGTCCACATATACTCGATGATGGTGAGGACACGGCGTCGGAGGTAAATAGTCCGCGAGGGTACCACCACGCGTTAATGTTGACCCTGCACTTAGCGTCCCGCCGCCTGAACAAGAGGCTAAAGCACTTCTCACAGAACCTAGATCTAGAGACGGTCTTCTAGAAAGTTCTCCGTAACTCTCTCCGAAGAGAGCGCTGGCCGGTACCGCGTGTCGAACTTCGTGATGGTGGGAATGACCGCCATTCGAAGACGAATGTGGGGAAGCGGAATGATCGCGGCTATCTCTAGACGTCGAAGCAGTATGAATAATACTTTCATCGTGTGTTTCCATCACTTCTCTTGCGGTTGGTGGGTTTGGATGCGAGTGAACCACTGAGGTGCCAGCCCGACGTGGACTTCGACCACGGTCCGGCATGACCGACGACGCAGACCAGTATCCCCAAGCCATTTTTATTGCTATTCTATTTAGCACTAGTTTCACTTTTTAGCACTGACCACTAGCCATATGTAGGAAGACTTAGTTGACTGCGGGGTGAGTCGAGCATTAGAATCGGCAAAAGCACAACTGTGTAAACGAACCTAATCTCCTTTGACGGCGCACTGAGACGAGCGGCAGGGGCTTTGTGACCGCAAACTTTCTCATTAATATAGATAAAAGAATTCTATTTGGGTAAACTTTTTGTTCTCACTGTAGAGCGTTAGTAATGTCTTATTAAATTATAAGAGTTTTGACTAATTATATAATATAACTTATTATTTTATAAACTAAATGTATGCTTAGTACATTTGTATTATATCCAAGTTGTATGGGCGTGGCGGTCTGTTCAATCAGTGGGTTTTTTATTGATTGCGCGATCGTAACTTCCAAATGGGGAAACTTTTGGCGTCTTAGAGCGGAAGTTTCTGTTGTGGTTCCGTTATGTTACAGAAAGAATGCTTCCCTTAACCCCTTGATATACTTTTATCGTATCTTGTTGGGTGAATTTAAGAGGAAAATAGTTTATTAACGAAACTAACAGAAGTTGACATTTATATATGACATATAGTGACTATAATTAAATGTTTTTATATATAAAAAAAACAGTTTTTTAATAATTGAATACAGGTGTCAGTTTCGTTTTAATAGTATTATATTTTGTTAATAAATTCATAATATAGGATCCAGTACGCGCGGCCGCACGAACTCGACACTGATAACCAATAGAGTTGTTCATCCAAAATTATTCAGTATCACAAATAATCCAATTTGTGATCAGTGAGTTTCATTTTGTATCTCATTAAACAGAATCGCTCTGAAACCCAGCTATGGACGGAATGATTTAAATATTCAAGTTGAAAAGACTAAAGCGAACTATCTATCTTTTACGAGTACACTTTTACATATTCTACCAGCGTTTGCGCTAGAAAAACTTTATTATATATTAACCGGACCCTAAATGTCCCTCTGCCGTAAAAGATATCCCTAAAACACACTATATATTTTCTAAAGTATCAATTACAGGTATTATAAGTAATAGATCGCACACACGAATAGTTTACGTAATGGAAATAAGCTTTAACAACTTACACACACATACATAAAAGTCTTTAGTTTTTTTATGTGTATTTAACTGCGTAAAATGTAGATATATATCAAGCAGTAATGAATTAAAACGCAAAAATGGTTATTCAAATTTTAATTCAAGTTAATAACGAACAAAAACTAAGATATAAGATAAAATCTGCATTCAGTCATTGCTTTGGTATAATTAAGGCTCTTATATAAAATCTTCAAAGTTAGCTGATAAAGCCTAGTGTATAAAGACGGTTTTATAGGTTGGAATTATTAACTCATAAACTCAAGCCCGTAAAATAAGTCTATAGTATTTTTTATTGTTGTTCCTATACATACGTTTTTATTATTGCTTAAAAATCTTTATAAAGTACTTTAATAATATAAAACAACGCAAATGTACACTAAGTCCTTGGCTTAACAAATTAAGGGTCGCAATCCCTAGAGGTATATATATAGTCCAGGGGGTTTTACTTCAAGTTCTGTAATGTCAAATAATATCGACGTCTGTAACCAAAATATATTTTATTTGAGAGCAGAAGCAAGCCACGCCGGGATACTTTTGACAATGTGAGATAGCTCTCCCGAGAATGGGTACGACAAAACAACATGTGATGTGGGACTTTTAATATTTGTTATCAATCTTTTTAGACAATATAATAAATGGTCATACAATACCAGTTCACTCATTCAATAACGAAGGAACGAATGATATTATTTTATATTCGAATAAAGTAATGTTTATATAAAGCTCTTTCTGGCATAACTTAAGACTATGCAAAGATGGTTAGGTAACCTGCATTGAACCGATGCAGCGATAGCAATGCGGTTCATATATCAATCACCTCTCTGTAAACAACCTGATTGGCAGCTCTATAACGGTACACTGACGTGCACTTTTATATACTTCCAAATTGGAAATATGTTCGCAATTCAATTAATCTTATAAATGACGTTTTGAGAGAATGTATCGTTTTTGTTATTGTACGTTCGGAACTTTGATGTATATTCCTCTTGGGAGTAACTTGTAGTCCAAATTTAATGGAATTTGTTATTTTATTGGATGTTATGTATATAAGTAAATATTATGTGAGCGGAAGGGACGTGGCTGTACCGAAGCGTAGGTTAGAGAGGTAAATGAGATGGAAACTCCGATACAGGAGAAGACAAGGGATCATGATTCGTTGAAATTAGCCGAAAAAAAAGACGCAACGAAACAAATATTGTATTACATATATTGTCATATTTCTTCTGAAACTAAATAAGCTAATAATAATAAATTTGGTCACCATTAAGCCTCACAATGTAGTTACACCTACATAAACACGCAAAGAAAACTGTAACCAAAAATGAACACTATAAAGAATACATGAACGTAAAAAATAAACTATTTTAATAACCACAGATTTCGCTAAACAAAACAATTAAAAGTAGCTTTTCCAAGCAAGAAATAGCAAAAAATGTTGGTGCCCTCAAGACATTTGGTCTGCCAAGAAAGGAAAGCCAATTTATCTGCAGCTGAGTCAATTGCCCTATGGAGTGGAAACTTGGATCAGGCTGACACGCTAAGTCAGTGTCAGCCAATGGAGCCAGCGACGCGTTTTATTCTAGAAAGCTATAAGGAAAAGCTTTGCAAGATCCCTTTGTTATATGTGAAAATAGTATACATAAATTTCCTCTATGATTCATACTAGAGCGAAAAATTTATATAAGAAATTATATTGCTCGCTTGCTCGATTTGATGAAAAGAAATAATTATTTTAAATAACATTTTTCAACTCCATACGTTGTCGGTTAGAAGTTAAACGCCTCTAACAGACAGTAGATTGGATGGAGTTGGGACAACAATAGCTTTCCATTTGGACTCCTTAATAAAAGAATCATAAAAAGGTTTACATTATCATCCAACAAGAATATATACCACATATGTTATGTCAACAAGAACTGGGTGTAGGTAGTGGTTACCATAGTGTTATAAGTCGTAAAACTATTCCTAGCAAGTTTATTCGACAAATTGTACATACGACAAGATTGGGACGCGCTGAAGTGACCTTTTCTCATTTCTCTTAGGTTATAAAATTTCCACGGAGCCATCCATACAGTTTCATACGTCATACATAATAAAACACCGGCCCGAGAGCTACGCAAACAGATGGATATGTCTTGTATGTTAATATTTAGGCACGATAAGGACCTGCATCCCCATACCCGTCTCTGTCCCTGTTTGAGATGTATGAGAATTGTTTTATTTGGTTAGGACTTCACGATGTTTATTGAGTTTTGATATGGAGTTAGGGCGCTCTCGAGTGTAAGGGTGAGACTGAGATGGGTTTTCATTAATTAAGATGACAATTGTACGGAACCATCCAACCATAAAGATTGTTATTTACAGATGTTAATTATAGAACTAATGACGATAAAAAAGACAACTTTAATCTAATTTACTTAAAAAGTACTTAACGAAACTTCAACTGCGGTGATAAATCTACTATTCTAATACAGCGCCTATAGTGATAAATTCATCAGTAATACTCGAATTGATTGTCGAAATACTTCAATATCCAAATCCCACAGCGCCACGAGTCAACGGTAACACGTAAATAACTAAATACAGGCTGAGTTGGAATTAGCAGCAAACAGTGTGAATAACTTTATAATAATAAAAAATGTAATAAATATTTTTTAAAGGAATTCTCTCAAGCTGTAACACGCACAAACAGACACTCATACAATGAAGGAATACAAAAGAAACAGCCAATAGAGTCAACAGAGCAACCAAAGTAAATCCGTTTGAAATCTACCACAGTTCTTGGTAGGTTGTAGTTCCGTAGTTTTGTTCTAAGCGGTACTGTGTTGCGTGTAATCCTCTGTTGACCTCCTGCAGTTACCTCGTGTGAGGTGTAATTTGTCTATACGGTCTGTTATCAGCTGTGATCAATTTGAACCGAAATTTTAGAAGGGTTTACTATTCCATCTATTAATTGTAAAGAATGTATTTTTTTTAAAAATATACCTATTATTATTTAGTTTAGTATGATTGAAATTTAATATATATATATGTTAAGCTAAGTTAAACTTATTTACATTATTATACGTTTCTGTCTGTTTGGTTTTAAATTACATTTCGTGTTCTACGGAATAGAACAACAAAATATTTTAGCTGAAATAGAAGGACAGGACAATGTCCTAGAGTTATCTTATATCTAAGATAAATATCTCAGTAAACGCAAGTCACAGGTAAAACTTAGTTTTGTAAGCAATGTAACATGTATACTGTTATATATTTCTCAAATATTTAACAAAACAAGGCAACCGTGATGTCTGCTTTCTCGATAAATTGATTTACGTTTCTATACTTCAAAGTGTAATTGGGTATTATTTCTCAAGGGTATGTTTTGTGAAATATTATTATTTTCCATTCCTCAGACATCAAATACGAAGGCACAAAAGATATATACACGGTACAGTTGTATATTTATTATAAAACGTTATTTTAGCTAAAAATATTCACAAAGCAACTTCTAACATGTAACTTGATCTAGAATCTAGATTAGTGTAGATATTAATGTACAAGAAACAACAGAATAAAAAACTTTAACAATAAATAGTAATAACCCTCAAGGAGTGAAAGGGAATTAAAGCTCATAGTTAAGTTTTTCTGTTAAACTGTTTTTCAGTAAAGGGCTCTCGACACGCACAAAGTTTAAATGTTGAGACACCCCTCTGATGTGTAATGGGAACCTGTCAGAATTCACATGACGTCGACGTCTCAGATGGCAGGATTTTTTTTGCAAAACGTGATAATATACTACAACCTTTATAATGATTATATGATAACACATGCCACGCAGAAAACTGTTTTATTTTTCTAAAACTTCACTGCTTTTCAGCAGTGATAATGGTGTAGTATTGTATTCTTAAGGAAATTGTCGAAATGGTATAAAAGAGGTTTTTTTTTCATCATTAACGGTTTATTAAAAAACTTTAATTCTATTATAATAATCCTTAATATTTCAGGTTTATTTAAACAAAAAAAAAACTAAAAAAGCTTGTACATTTTGTAAACTAAATACGCAGTTATTTTTATTTATTAAAATGAAAATATGAAATTGAGCAATAAACAATTAGGAACAGTAATACAGTAAGTTATATGAGGGGGAACATTTCAGTCGAGTAGTACACGAAGTTAGCAGATTAGATTAAAACAAATGTTTTGTATGTGTACCTGATTTTACATTTATTTTTGTAACTTTTGTACAATATTCCGCTGAAATGATTCACCGCTGTAGTTCCGTGACTTTTGAATATACCGACTCATTTTTTCCCACTTACTCATTTCCTGCCACTTTAAAATATTTTCTAACATTAAAGGATTATTTTCTAGTCGTACAATTTTTATCGAAATGAATATCAGTTGTTGAAAATTATAATATTTTATTTTTCTGAAAGTAATAAGTAACGTTATATACAAATAAATATAAACACCCTGTATAAGCTTGATTTGTCTCACCACAGTACTTAGTGAAGCAGTACTTGACGCTTAAGTTGTATGAATAGTTGCCAAAAACAGGGATACAAAAGTATGCACATATTGAGTACACATTTATGATAATAGAATGCTTCAAAATTGGGCCAGGGGACTGTACAGTGCATGTTACATGGTACATTATTTGTCATCAACTTGGCATTTTGACAGGAATACTCATAATTTTCGTATATTATTGTGGAATTTCTTATTTGATTTACCTTGAGTTTTAGGAATACCAGTGATTTTTATGAAATATAATATATTTTTAAGGAAACATGCTATATGTTTCAAAGTTCCGTAGAAAATTAATTATAGAAAATAATAGATTAATTTTTATGTGAATATTAAGCATTTGATAAAAATGAGGTTTTGTTCCTTATAACGTCATATCCACATCACATAAGGGTTGAATAAAATGAATAATATATTGGGAAGGAAAAAATTTTATAGTGAAAATTAGTCTTGAGACGAGGGTTTCGATTGAAATTATATTATAATATCGAGATATTATGTTAATTTTTATACCTATTGCATTTCCAGTTACATATTTTTTTTGTGTATAAAAGATATCGTTATTAAAAGAAATAGTTTTTTTAAATGTGTTAGTATACATTTTGGAATAACTAGTTTTAGCGTTTATCAGTTGAGTAAAAAGATAATAAGTTAATTATGATTATTCACAGACGGAAAGACGCCAATATAGACATTCATATATTTTCTAAGACTTTTTAAATTAACGAATAAAAGATTTTATTTTTCTATAAATACATGGCATTTAAAATATCTGTAAAAAATAAAAATCGGTAGATAATAATACGAATTCAGCCATAAATTAAGAATAAGGTTAAATAAGTGCCAGTAAGAGCCAATAATATTTTTTGACAAAAATTATAATTCCTTAAGCTTCAGACGCCATTAATTAAGGTAAGAAGTCCTGAGAGCCGATTAAAAGCAAAGTGGCCATTGGAATATAAAAATTAAGAGCCGAAAAATGTTTTTGAATTTCAATTATTTAACCATAAGCGGTTGAAGCATAAGTAAAGTATTATTTTAAATAAATCTCATAGGTATTAATTTATAGCAAAAAATTTAATAAATTTATTAAATGAAAAGCTTGTTTTGTAAACACGCAAACTCAAAGGAACGAGCGTCTAAAGAGTCTAGCCGTAACCGTTTTTAAGCCGCAAACAAATCAGGTGTCGCCCGCGCGGTTTTTAAGGTCAACTAGCACTTTTGTACGCTAAGGTTAAAAAGACCGCGCCCGCAATCCGCGAATTAACCTATTAAAAGAAAGACACTTCTAACCCTAACGCGCCTAACCTGGTACACTATTTACATCCAGCGATGCAAACACTCACGTGAATGGGCACGTAGCGAACGGTAAACACGGTGATCGATTTCAATACCGTTGTATTTGTTATTCTTGCGTGTCAAAGGAGATTCGGTTCGTTTTTGGAGGTTTCGCGACTTACGCAACGAGATGGGCACGTGGATACGGTGACAGGTCGCGTGCGGAGCGCGGGGTCGGCTCGGGCGGTCCTCTGAGACGGGAGCGGTCGAGTCTGTAGCGCGAGTGTTTACGGGAGTCCTAGAAGGCAGCGGGCGAGTCGCCGCCGGGTCGGGCGCCCGCGGGAGCGATGTGCGGCGGGCAGCGCGGCCGGAGCGGGACTGGGCCGCCGGCCCTCGCGCCTGCGTGCTCCGCCCTCTACCCCCGATTGATGTAATATTTATCTTGGATTAAGAAGTAGATAAGGAGCCAGCGAGGTATGCCACGGAAAGTTCCGGAGATGTGCTTTAATCGAAATTAAAGTAGAAAATCCTCTAATTGTGGTAAATGTATATTTGTAATATGTAAGCGGCGGTAGTTGTTATGTGGTTTTGCGAGGAGCGATTGACTCATTTGATTAGCAGTCGGCGGAGTGTCGGCGGATCAATTCGGCCCAGCCGGCGGGCAGACTGTCGGGCGCGGTCGGGCGGATTCGGGCGGAGTCGGGCGATGTCGGCGGTGACGTCACACGGGACGCACGCGCGGCGACAGGTGGGCGCAATGCGCCGCACCTATCATATGATTATGACGTTTCCTATCAGATTTATCGGAAATTGATGCGATGAGTTCACTCAGTGTTACCACTGATCTGAACAGTGGACGCAACTATTACACGACCATTTAGGAACAAACTACGATATTAATATAAACTGATTGATGCCTGATGATGATTGATGCCTCATTAAAATATTTATTTTACCCTCTTATTAAACAAAATAGTTTTTTTATAAGTACTTTAATCCCGCATACGGTCGTAAAACATTTGAACTAACATAATATCGGTTACCGGCCTGTAATTTCTCTTACACCACACTGAACAGGCTTCTCCTTTATAAAAAGAACGACCTTTGAATTCAAGCCAAGTGCAATTAATCATTATTTATATGCTTTTCCTGTAGCGTTTTAATCTAGTTTATTTTTATACTAACCTCATTCCTTAGCCGTACAATTATAAAAATATATATAATCAAACAACTTAACTCACTAATAAAAAAAACA
>JAPOND010000161.1:1419646-1430585 GCA_028829205.1 Ithomia salapia aquinia | reverse complement strand
AAAACGCTTCTGCTTTTGATTCTCAAAAGCAGAACAATCTTAAATATTTAGGTGTTATTACATTAATAAGGCTTGGACAAATTATATTGTCATTGTAATGTCTCGAATCATTAGAGAATGTCAAACTACATTCGCTTAATAAATTCGCTACAATCGCTCGAAGTTAATTTAACCACTGAGGTGAGATTCGAATTCAAATTCTTTTTTTATAGAATAGCATTACTGATGCCAGCTGGTAAATCTGCCTCCTCACTTTCTTCTGCTGCCATTCGAAACATAATTTTAATTTTATTGTTATTAAATATATCCAAAGTGAATATTTTTTTTCATAGAAACTAATGAGACCTAGGCAGTGATTTAAAGGTTGTTACTATATTGATTACAATCTCAATATATTTTATTATTTGTTTATATTAAAAAAAGGGCAAGCGATCCGCCGGGTCACTTGATGTAAAGTAGTCACCGCCGCCCAAGGTCTCTTATAATACCAGAGGTTGCCAGCCCTTAAGGGGGTAGGCGCTCTTTTTGAGGTAAATGTGTCCTATTGTTCTGAAAAAACCCCGGCGAAGGAAGTTCTTTCCACATTTTGGTAGCTCGTGGTAAAAAAATCCTCCAAAACCGCACTGTATATGAACACCTGATTTAATGCATCCAGATGGTAGGGATGGAATTGTTGGCGTGTAGTGCGAAAGTGGAAATTGAAGGTGGGGATCAGAATTAATAACTCTTCGGAACAATAGTAACTAGTAGATATTTTGGGAATTGTAAACAAACAAGCTCAAGCCATTGAGTTCTCTAACATGTTTTGAATTAGTTAATTATATTAGTATATAATATTTACTACCTTTATATACTACCTTTGTACATCGTGAGTTAAACCAAATTGATCGTTGTTGGTTAAACTATTTTTCATTTTCAACTAACAAAATATTCGAGAAACACATTAATGAAGATAAAAGAAAAATTACAATACCTAGTAATCGTATTAGTTCTAATAAATTAACGAGTACAAGGAAAATTAAATTGGACGCTATTATTTACCCGAAAAAAAAAATTTTTTGGTCTCTCATCTACAATACCGCCTAAAAAAATAATCAAGAAAATATGGAAGGATAACATAGTATTATTCCTATTTACGTTCTTATTACTGAGGTTCGGAAATTAATGTTACCAGAAAAATCACAGAAAAATGTGAAAGCAAATAAAATAACGTCATAATATTACTAGCTGTTTATTTTTACAATTTACATTTTATATATAAATTAACTACAAGAAATAGAAACTACAAACTTAAAGGTGGTAAATATTTAACGGTTCTCGAAGACGCTTCCAAATGGCACACTTCAAAATTATACTCCTTTGGATAAGAAAAATATTCAGAAGTAGAATTTTGTCATACATACATAATAAAGAATATTTAAGTTCACATTTGTGTAAAAAAATACTATCTACAGATACAAAGTTTTCCTATGATATTTATATACATTAAGTAATATTTTCTTTAATATATCACATTTTATTTACAAGTCTTTAATTCTAGGTAATAAAGCTTATTAATATTTTTTTATATCAGGAGGGAATTTATATCAATAAAGTTATTTTATATTTAGGACTGGTATGCTATCATAAAGATTTTGTACTGAATACGCAGTACTATTAGTGAATACACAAAAAAACCTTTTATTATTAATATGACTATAGTCATTTATCTATTGATAGGTGTATGTAATTATAGTAATTAGGAATATATCGTTGGTTCAAAATAATCTAAATAGTATTTAGTTCAGTGCTATAAAGGTCTAGCGAACACTATCCTCTCGCTTCCCTGTCTCCTTATCATACCGGCTGTTGCTGGTGAAGCCACAAACACTGCTGGGCCCAGCTCCATAAAACTACCTTTTTTGTTTTTCCCACTTAGTCTTCTGCCTAATCTTGTATCAAAAACATCATCTACTTCACTGTGATCGTAATCCACCATTGGTTCATTCATTACTTCCTTTTTTCGGTAATTCTTTTTGTTATTTAAAAAGTAAGGTGGTGAGCTTACATTTGGTGTAGAAATTTGTCTAGATATACCTCCAGATCCAATTCTTTCAAAGGATGGAAAGTGTCGTTGAAGGTTTTCAGAGAATGACTGCCGTCGTGGGTTATACTTTCGAGCGTCAAATGCATGGTTATTAAAAGATGCTCGTCGAAGAAATTTATTATCTGGTTCATTCCGGAAACTTTTAAGGTCGTGGTTGTGACTTGATTTTAAAGAATCTTCGTAGCTGCATCTGAAAAAGTTTTGACAAACAAACTTTAATTAGCTATATACATCGTTTCATCGTTTAGGTGATCAACTTACATTTAATATTTTTCTGAAGATATGCTCTAATAGAGATCTCTTATATTTATTTCTATTTGATATTAATAATGTTAGATATGAGTAACTAGGCTAACACATTGTTCCTTATAACATTACTCACCCGCTGCTTTCCTCGGACGCGTGCGTAGACTGCCCGCAAGGACAGCGCGCCTCCGCGATGCCGGAGTCCTGGCCGCTAGAATTCACTGACGTTATCGATGTGTCTTGACCTTTCCTATGTTGTGTAATGTGGTCATGTGAATTGTTTGGTATGTCCATCATTTGTTTTAGTGATGATTTTTAGTATGATATAAGTGATAGTTGATAGATTGTTAGTGTTTTTTTTATTATTGTTTTTTATTATAAGCTGTTAAGCCGACCATGACCACGCTCGTGTAGAAGATGTTATATTAAGCGATGACATAAAATAGCCTACGTGATTTTTTGGATTGTAATGCCTGAATTTAAAAATATAATATTTCTTTGCATTATAAAGTGTTTAATCTTACCTTTTTTGTATTGGACGTTGATTAAATTTAATGCACATTCGCTCATGCTTTTCCTTTCCATTGACGTCTACAAATTGGCTTTTGACACATTTTTGGTGAGCTTTTCCAAACTCCTCGATTGTATTGCCATGATGACAAGTTTGCTTTAAGGTACTTTGATTAATGACGTCTATATAGGAGTCGGCTTCACTATAGGACTGATTGAGTTCCTGGCACTGATTGTTTCCAGATGGAAACAAACCTCCGTATTTAGTAAGGTGCTCAGTGGAGAAAGCGGTAAGACGTTGTTGGGAAAATGGTTTGTGGCGATTTCTGTTAGGGCAAAGGTAGAAAAGATTTGAGTTAAAAGAAGTATCAGGTAAAACTATTTGAAAATTTCATGTTACGATAAATTGAAAGACTTAGAGAAAGAAAAGGGAAACAAATTGATAGGTTCTGACAAAGTTTTCGGAAGGAATGTAATAAAATGATTTTTATTTTTTCGTATAATTTATTTCAAAGTTTGTAACAGAGTTTGCAGATAATTTAGGATTCTATACTAAATATTGCACTTTACTTTTATATCAATAATAGTCATAGTAAGACAGAAAATGATTCTAGGAGAAATAATGATGGGCATGCTTTCTTTTGTGGTGGTGATGATGTCTGAAATTTTTAAAAGAAAAATATCGCTTACCTTTTCTATTTGTATAGTTGTATTAAAAGACTTAAGTTGAAATATGTAGTTATGATATTATGAGTGTTTTGTTAATTATATGGTAACATTTTAAATGTTAGTATTATTTATTTAATGAATTGACACTATTATTATATTACCTTCGAGTTTTTTTGACACACAGTATACAAATTGCTGTAGTAAAGGCTCCAATGAAAACAAGACAACCCAATGCTACCACACTTATCTCCATTGTGCTTAACATTTGACCACTTCTTGCTTGCACCATTGTTGTATCTCCAACTTCTAAAACTTTAAAGCCAGCCAGATCTCGTCGAAGAGATGTCTCTCTTTTCATCAACGACCTGTAATTAACATTACAAGAGAAAAATAAAGAAAAAATATATAAATTTTAATAAATCTTGACAGTTTTATTGATTTGATTGTAGTTTTGTAGATAAAAATCAACTTCATTTACTTACTTTTGTAGTAACTCCATGTCAATTATTGCATTAGATATCGGATCAACGGCATAAATGTACATGTTGGTCCTAAAAGCAAATAACAAAAATGATATTCAGTATATTACTTCAAGTATTAACGTTAATTATAAGGCAACGTTGAAATCAATCACATTATCAGCAGCTAAAAGCTAAAAATCATAGATTTTTGTTCATCCTACGCAATCAAATGTCAAGAGCTATTGATGTAAAAAAAATGATCATAATGCATTCAGTAAATGGAGCGGTGGATTTGACACAAACCAATACACATACTTGAGATACATTGCATGTGACAATTTTTGAACATAATGTTATCATTGCATGTATTATGTATTTATACATGAATACTTCATTAAAGCATAAGTTAAAGTTTTTCGAATAAACAATTTTTTGCCATACATGTTTGTAAGCACAGTAATACTCTCGCAGTTGTCGTCAGACAAAAGCTTTGTTTCGAAACCGCCATATATCAAATTGGTATGTTACACGTTTATACTTACGCATAACTATCCATAGAAGCTTTAGCATTTGTTTCAAGTCGCCTAACACGGATATCAAAACCAGTCATGTTCGATAGGTGTTTAGTAATATTATCCATTTCTTTCTCTACCTCCATAGGTTTAGCTCCAATGACCATTACTAATTGTTTATTTTGATCCAGCACATACACCTGTAACATGTTTACGATTTCTTCATAATAGACATAAATGTTTTTTGTAGGATTGGAAGATTGTGTTACTGTACCGAATTTATAAATTAAATATTTTCTACGTTAAAGTATACTTACAAAGACATTGACAATAGCCGACCGTCCATCATCGGCACCTTTTCGATCAGTCGCCTTAACATCAAAGCCGATAACGCGGCCAGCATCTCTCAGGAAACTACCAGCTACACGAACACGGCCGCTCACCGCGTCTACGCTGAACCGCGCGCTTTCAGAGTTGATAACTTGATAGCGTATATCAGCGTTATTGCCGGAGTCTGCGTCTATTGCCTAAGATTTATTTAAATATTTGTTTTAATTTAACTAACTACATTAATCGATTGAGGCAAAAGTTACATATAATTTGATATTTGCTTTTTATTTACCTTTAATTGGATTACTTCATATCCAAATGCAGCCGTTGTTGGTATGGCTGTAACCATAGGTCTTCCACCGTTAACAAATCTTGGAGCATTATCATTTACGTCTTTTACTCTAACGACCACCTTTACATCGTATTTTGACATTCCTTCGAGAATATCATCAGAAACTGGATAAATCATGTGAGGTAGTTCACGACTTATCTTTTGTCTTTCAGCTCTTACTATAATTTCATAAATATCTTTAACTTCTCTGTCAAGACTTCGAATCAAATATAATGTACCGTTACGAGGATCAATTACAAAGGTTTTCTTTATATCAGTATCATTTTCATTAAGAATGAAGTATTTCATTTTAAAAGTTTCATAATATTCAGTGAGATTTAATGTTACAAGTTCGACTGGAGTATGAACATTTTCCTCAATTTCTAACTCATAATAGCGTGAAATAAATACGGGTTTATCGGAAACTTCAATTTCATCTGGAATATCGTTAACATTTAAAATAACTATTGCGGTTGAACTTAAACTTGGAGACCCCAAATCCGAAGCGACTACAGTAATATTATGAACTTTTTGATTTTCATAATCTAATCTCGAAGTTGTAGTTAAAATTCCTTCCTTAGAATCAATGCTGAAAATGTTATGAAGATTTTTCCTCTGCGGCAAACTATATAAAATTAAACCATTACCATTACCAATAAAATCTGAATCATTAGCATATACTCTTGTAACGGTAGTACCGATTGGTGCATTTTCTTCTAAACTTGCTTTATAAACTGGTATTCTCATAACTGATTCGAAATTGTGATTAGAAAGGTTATCCGCCTCGGGATGCTTCCATTCCAGTAATTCATCGTGTGCGAAAAACTTAGGAGCGTTATCATTTACATCTAGAACTTGTATTTCCACGCTTACTGAGGACGATAATTTTTTTATATGTCCGTTGTCACGAGCGACTACAGTCAATGTATATTTATCTTCTTTTTCTCTATCAAGAACACCATTTACACTAAATACTCCACTCAAAGGAGATATTTCAAATGGTAAATCTTTGCTCGCAGGTTGAATAAAATATGTTAAATTTGAATTCTGTCCAAAATCTGCATCGGTTGCATCCACTTTTCCTAGAACTTTTCTGCTATATTGGGCTTCTTCAACATTGAAATGATACCAGGATTTTTTAAACATAGGGTAGTGATCATTTACATCCTTAATAAATATTCTTATAGTAATTTGATCGCTTAAGTCTCCTCCATCTAACACGGTAATATTTAACCGAAATTCCGACTCTGGAGGTAAAGCTCTTGCGACGACAATGTGCCCATGCCGCTCATTGATAACAAAATATCTTTTCACTTGAACAGAATTCGCAGGCAAAGCGTAAGGAGGCATGAATAATTCTGAAAGAAATTCATGCCGTAATTGTCCATTTATACCACTGTCCATGTCTATGGCGTTTAGTTTTAAGATTGTGGTCCCTACTGCTATATTTTCAGGAATCAGAAATAGTGGTGATTGGGCTGTTATTGCAAATTTGTTTTTTGGTTTAGCTTCAACATTTGAAATAGTTTTTGTAATATTATTAATTTCCTCGTTAAAAATTTTGATTGTTTTATTTTCACCAACTTCCAATAAATCAATAGATTCTCCGAATGGAATGATTATTTGATTATATTTTGGCGAATTATCATTTTCATCTAATATTGAAATTGTTAACTTTGCTTCAGATTTTAGACTACCTTTGTCTCTAGCCACTATTTTTAATATATAATTACTCTTTTCTTCGCGATCTAACTTACTTCCAACGAATGAAACAATGCCGGTTTCTTCATTAACAATAAATTGATCGTGTCCATCACCAAATAGCGTATACATAAATACAGAGTTTTGATCTATATCAGCATCTTTTGCTCGTATTTTGTTAGTCATTTTTACTTCAGTTCCTGTTTTAGAATTTTCAATGATATATCCTTCATAGGTTGATAAATCAAATAGAGGAGGATTGTCATTTTCATCATCTACATGTATAGTGATTTGATAAAGCCCTGCCCCAGAAATAATCCCTTTATTAAATTCAACAATAACAGTCATTCTGTATACGTCACGTTTTTCTCTGTCTAATGGTTTTTGAGCGTATATTGTTCCATCAGGTCCTGGAAGAGTAAAAGAATTTTTTAAAAGTTTTATTTAACATCTTAATTACAAATTATAACATCAAAATTAACATTTACCTATAGCTATATCATCAGCCACATCTTGCTGATTAGCAATTATGAACTTTATATTCCCACTGTTATTCGAAAAAGAACTTGAGTTAACAGGAAAAATTTGTCCAATTGTAGCACCGGCTATATTTTCTTTGACATGAAACACGAAAGGGGAATGTGTTCCTCTGAAATTTAATAACGTTGTTATTGAAATAATAAGGGGCTACTAAGGAATTTTATATATAATATATTTACTTTAAAAAGACACCTCTCTCGTCATTTACATCAACAACATGAACTGTAGCATTAGTAGTAAGTGTAACATTATTGTTTTCCTGTAACGCAACAGCTTCAAAATCATAAAGAGGTCTAATAAATTTTGAAAGTTCATCTATAACCGTTATTACTCCAGAGCGCTCTTCAACTGCGAAAGGCACTACAATAAAGATGAAAAAAAATATTTTAGAATTTTATTAAAAATAATAAAATCAACATTTTTAAAATATGTTCAATGATAATAAACCACCTCCTTCTTCATACGCATGTAGCAAATCATATGTAAGATCATTCTTATTCATGGCATCATTAACTTTGATTTGTCCTACACTTGTACCAATGCCAACGTTAGAGCCAACCCAAAATTCGTAAGGAGCTCCGATAAAGTCAGGCTTGTCTTCTTTTAATTCTAGAATAATGAAAAATATATCATGTATAATTAATATACTCTTAGTCAACCCAGTTTCTAGTGAAAGAAAAACGACCAATTGTGGGTAAAAAAATATTTTTTACCTTTCGTCAATCCAATGACATCAATGGTTACTACGGCCAAAGAATATCTTCTTTCACTAGGATTTGCTGGTTGATCAGAAGCCTCAATAAAAAGAGCATGTCTTCCTTGTAACAAATGAGATTCAACTAAACTAATCATTCCAGTTTGAGCATCAACTTGAAACGGAGACGTTATAGTCAGATTGCTAGTTCTTTGTAAATCGTACAAAACAACGCCGTTCCGACCTAAATCCGGATCAACGGCCTTTACTGTTCCTATTTGCGTTCCAATCACCGCATCGGCTTTGATAGTAAACTCGTACAGATTACTTGGTACAAATACTGGATTATTATCATTGGCATCTAGTAATGTAACTTCTACAGTAACATATGACATTAATTGTCGTAATTCTTCATGAAATTCAATGTTCTCGCTACTTGAAACTATTTTATCTGGAAATACATATGTTGTTTTGTCTCTGACAGATGGCCTTTGTGTTGAAGTATTTCGGCGCCATTTTGATAGCCTTTGATTGTCAAAAACTGTCCCTACTATGCTTGGATTCTTCTCTTTTGCATAAACTTTCATTCTTATTGAAGAATGTTGTTCACGATCTAATTCAGTCTGTAATAAAATAGACACAACCATTTAGTGTTGTGAAATCAATTTTGTTTAATTACATATAAATTTTGAAAGACAACTTACTTGGTTCCTAACAGTAAGCCAACCAGTTCGTGGATCAATTGAAAACGCGCCCATGGGGTCTTTTAATTGATAAGTAAACTCCCCATTATCCCCCTGATCTTTATCAGTTGCCATTACTTGTAAAACACTAAATCCTGTAAACATTTATTTTTTTCACGTTATATCTTTCACATGTTATTATTTACAATAATTTAGGTTACCGTTGCTTACCATTGGGTAAATTTTCAACTATGCTAATATTATAGAAATCAACTTCAAAGTCTGGTAGATTGTCATTTAAATCCTGAACTTCTACTTCGACTCGCGCTTGAGCTGTTTTTAAGGGGTTATCGACTTGTGCTGCTTGGATTTGAAGAACAAATGTATGTCCTATAATATAAGAATAATATTTTTTATTAATAATAACATCATCGGATAAATTATATAAATAAATGCGTTGTACAATTAATTAAAAAAAGTTCACCAGGCAATGAAGTTTCAGCATCTACATCTATTTCTTTTTCAAGAAACAAACTGCCATTCAAAGGACTCAGTACAAACAAGCGACGTTCATTTCCCGACACCAACTCGTAGCGGATCGGCGAAGCCACTCCTGCGTCCTGGTCAAATGCTCGGATCGGCTTTTCGAATATTAACTCCTTGTGGATCCGTTTACCCTATAAATTTACAACTGGTTATAAGTAATTAAAAAAATATTTTTTTTGCTAAGCATCTAACATTTTTTTTGGTGAAAAAAAACTACCTACAAGTATGGGATAAAATTCTGGTATTTTAGTTTTGTAGACATCCATAGTAAATTTTGGAGGGAGATCGTCATTGTCTTGCACAAGTATATGCACCGATGTGTTTGTACTTCTTGGCGGTGAACCTCGGTCCTGCAATTAGAATTACTATTTTTGTTCCGCATTTTTTAATATTTGTATTGTTTTATGAATCAAGAAAATGTTGTCTTTGCAATTAAAAAAATATATATTTCCAAACGTTTCAGTATCTTTACTTACAGAGGCAGTAATAATTAAAATGAATTCTTTATCTCCGTTATCAAAGTCTAAAGGTTTGTTGAGAATAACAGCTGGCTTGTGTGAACTCTCAAGAATAAATCTGCCTTCTTCATCACCAGCCGTGATGCTGTAAGTAACATCTGAATTGGGAGTGTTGGGTTTATCCCGATCAAAAGCACGAATACCCTTAAATACCGTTAGACCTGAAAAATAAACACTGTTTAAACACGTTCAAACACTATTTCCAATTCTATTTTGTATGTAATCAATCAAAGATTTTAAAATCTTTTATTTATTTATTAATACACTTTCAGGTTATATTTTAATGATGGTTACTGAATCCGTTATTATTGGTTATCATAATCTTACCTGTAGGAGTAAGTTCATCCACTGTGACACGATACGGCGTATCCAAAAACCTTGGCGGGTTATCATTTATGTCTTCGATATACACCGTCACTGATAAGAATGCTGAAATCTGAAACGGATGCAATGATAATAAATAGTCTTAAAGGTGATTAGAGTACAGTATTCTAAACAAGTTAAATAAAAAAAGGAAATATATGATAAAAATCCATGGGTAAAGTATTACAAAATGCAATTTATTTCTACATGATTAAAAAAGTTTCCAACTTCTAAATAGAATGTCAGAATAGAAACCCACTATTCTAAACTATCGAAGGAAAAGTTTTCTTCACGAAACACGATAGATAAAGATAAAAACGATGATACAAACAGTTTTTTTCATTTTCAAGTATTGTTCTCCAGTTTCAAAAAAATAAATCATATCAAAGTTATGACTAATTAAATTTTTAGTACACATAATAATTTGTATAATTGTTACTATTACTGAATTAGTACCTATAAAAAGTTTTTAATATTATACTTTTTATTACTACTTCAATAAACGAGTCGTAACTAAAAGTGAAATTTTAAAACTAACTGGAATTTTCCGTCTAGATGAAGAATCAGTTGGGGAAAAATATGACAATACTTTTGGTAAACTAATTTTCTTACAAGATTTTGTTATAAAATTTTCGTAAATTGGTTTTAAATTTATAAAAATTTTCAGACTCATTTAATAAAGATTTGGGCAACGAAAATGTACCCTAGGCATCAAAATGTATTCAACAAACCCTGAACAAGTTTAAACG
>JAPOND010000161.1:1265953-1276611 GCA_028829205.1 Ithomia salapia aquinia | reverse complement strand
GGCTAGGTGTATGTGTAAGTTATAAAATATATATAAGAGAGATAGAGCTCCCCCGAGCGCCCTGTAGCCGCAGTCTTGTGTAACTTCCATGCGAGTAAAAGATATTCGGTGGGAGTCGTGATGAATATTCATTAGGTATTGTTTGACCTGCTTTTTGAGTTTTTGATATCGTTATCTAACTTTGGAAACTCTGAGTAAGTCAGTGTATGTATATTGATTTATCTACTGTTGCCAAAGTTAATGTAAAATTGTCAGGAAATTTACTTACTGAAATGGTTTTAGTTTCTTATTTGATTTATGTGAAAACTTAACATAATGTTTAGGAAGATTTAATATGTAAGCTATAAGTTACCATGTAATATTAATGTCTAACAACAAAATTGTAACGTCTCAATATAAGTCATCTGTTCCGCTGAGAGCACTCCATGTATTTTTACAAGTAATAAAGTTTTATTGCAGTTTATTGAAGGTCCAGTTGATATGAAAGTTTTCATTGTAATAGGACCAAAACATAAGCAGTTTAGATGTCTTCGATGGTATAAAGATCATCAAAAATATTATAACTTTCATTCAATAATAATTTCCCTAACTTCTATATGAGTGTGTGTGTGTGTTAAATTAAATCAGTAGCTTAATATATTTTAAATTACACACAGTGCAAAAGGTACAATAGTGAAATGTAATTTAAAAACTACCAACCGGAAGTCCAAACATTGTAAATTAGCTAATTTGAAACAAACGCCTCTACAGATCACAGACGCCGCACCGCAGCTGGACCTCGTTTAATCAGCTTTGTTTATGAGAGAGCTTTACTTTACCACCACCACTTACTGCTTCATTTTCTCTGTGTGTTTTTTGTATTTATTGCAGATATATTTTTAATTCATTTATTTTTATTTAGATGGCTTTGTATCGATTTTTGGCAAACCATTACATAATCCTCAATATGTATTCTTAAGTTTGTATTTTTTTTAATATGAATCCCGAGACAGTATTATTTGTAATCCTCTGACTAGTTCCAATGAGAGCCAAATATTTTAAAGTCAACTTTGTATTTATTTTACGACTGCTTTTTTTTACCAAACATACAAGAGAACCCTGTTGAAGATGGGGATTTCAATTTCAAAACCGCATTCAAATCAGTTCGCCGCTATTGGTTTGATATTCCACAGAGATATATACAAAAGCCCTTGTTAAATAAACTCCCCTTAGTGGTTAAAAAGTAGCGAATGTCATGTGTAATTGTGTATTAAGTAACATTTACTGGAACAATACATATAATGGCATATAAGCAATAAAAATAAAACACCCTACAACAGTCCCTTTCCTTCAAGCATAACATTTCTAGAGACAAACTTTCATCACAATAAAACAAAAACTGTGTGTACTCACCCCTGCTGTCCCGTCCTGGAGGGCGCATCCCCCGTACGATCGATGTGTGAATCTTACGAGGAAGTGTGGCTTATGACGTCATTAGCCTCATTTGATGTTCAGTAACTAGTGCCATGTTAATGACCTGCCAAATACGTTAATCTGATAGCAAAATTTTTGGCCTTAAATATTTGTTATTATTATATTTATGTCGGTTCTCCATATCCTTACACAATTAGACACGTACAAAAATTTTAAAATATTTTTAGTTGACTAAGTGTTATTAAGAAAAAAAATCATCAGATCATTATTTTAAGCGCATAAATGAATTTTACAATCTGAATAATTAATTTATTAAATGTCAAACATAACAGTAATAAATTAAGTAATATTATAACCATATCTTCGCTAAATCCGGCAATTACGTTAACCACGGATGAATTACATGAAGAACACTGAGTCTAGCAGCATATTTACAATTACTTTTTCAATACATTGTAATCTTATGTGTTCATAACAAAAAGTCCATATTCGCTTGCAAGAATTATTTGTAGAAACAATAAAAGTGGGGTTTGTTTGGACCGGGACGTAAAAGCGAAGTTTATGTATCGATAAATGTCAGTAGTCGTGATTGGAAATACCAGCAGTAGACGGTTTCAGCGCGTATCAGTTTTCTAATGCAGTTAACGTCAAAACTGCATTGGGTTTATTTGGTGCGCTTTCTTGCGCGTTGCTCCAAGTGCATCATAATTTTGTCTTCTGGTGGATTAAATTTAACTTTTGGATGTTATTATTGTGATATCATTGCCAACTGAATCCAATTTTAGTTAAATGGTATTTTAACAAATTTTGTAATTCTTCACCTCGTAGGTTTTATAACATGATTTAGTTTAAAACATTTGTTTTGCCATTAATAGTACAAAACATTCAGTAATTCCTACAATCACATGTGCAGTCAGAGGCACCTGTCAACTCTTCCGGAACGAAACGTAAATAGCGGAAGCGGACGATTTTACAATGTCCCGCTCGTGATAGACTTAGATGTACCTACTAGTTGTATAGGAGGAACCAAATTCATTCATATTCAATGTGTGTAAATTTATAGAAGATATACCACAATTTCACATAAAAATTCTCATTAAGATGCATTGAATTAATTGATAATTTTAAAAAAATATTTGCATTTGAAAATGGAAAATAGGATAATGGAATATTAAACAGAATATTAAAATATTGGATGGAAAATAACTGAACAGAGAAACGAATCAAGTCTTTAGAAACAATAATAATAATACTTTTTTGTTGTGATTAAAAATATATATAAAAATTCGTACATAAAAGAGTCATTAAAATGCTATTCCTGAAATGTATCGAATATGCGATTGCCATTTAACAAAATCAGTGAATCACAGCACGAAGTCTCCACCACATATGATTGTCCATAACATATGAAACAGTATCGGAAAACGATTTGACTCCAGACGAGATCCTTGCAACAAAAGGGCCGAAGAACGAATAAAACAAAGAAAAGTTTTTATAACTCTCTCAATTGCTGCTATCCTC
The DNA here is from genome assembly GCA_028829205.1 of Ithomia salapia aquinia. Lineage (NCBI taxonomy): Eukaryota > Metazoa > Arthropoda > Insecta > Lepidoptera > Nymphalidae > Ithomia > Ithomia salapia. The sequence goes on along the minus strand of JAPOND010000161.1, from coordinate 1,273,677 downwards.
GCTGAACACTCACCGAACTGAATGGGTACATATTAAACATTTATTTTAAAAGATCGAAGAACAAATAAACCAAATAGATTCAATTACTATGGGATTAGGAAAAAAAGTTATATAAGCGTAGGTTTGTCTAAATAATGAACTGCACTTAATATATTATAGATTCTGCTATCAAACATTTTTTATTTCTCCATATTTTAATGATTTTGGATAAAAGATCTCAACTCCTCATCTCGATTGATTAATTTATAACCAGCAAAGTTACTCTGATATTCAAAACATTTCGTAATATATATTCTTCTTACGTGGTTCTTGCGTGGCTCCATTGACACTTGACTGACACAACAATAATAATTTTATTACACTCGCCCAGACACGTTCATTGTCTTTATGTTCAATAGATACACCTTCACTGATACACTCTTCTTAATGATATGACAATGCGGCGATCAAAGTTTAGATTAGAACAAAAATATATATACATATATTCTCCTATTTTCTTTACTACATACAATAGGTAGTTCACTTTAATAAGGAATACAGAAGCCTTGCTCCGACTCCAGTTGGTTACGAGTTGTGAAGCTAAAGTTGGTTGTGAAATGTTAGCCACACTTGTCGCGAGCCCCGGGGACGTGTCCGGACTGCGCTGGCGAATCGAGTTTGATACACTATTTAGTTCTATTTCATGGTTCCGTATGTTGTATTAAATTTACCCTGGTTTTGTTAAATCTCGGTGGGATTGGTGTTTTAACAACCTTAGAACTAAAAATATATGTTAAAGATGAATTGATTGTAAAAAATTACTGTTTAAATAGAGTGTATTTCAAATAAAGATTAACCTTTTTCTCAATTTATACAAATCGAAATAAATGTAAAATGAAAAATGAACTGGTACGAGGGAGTCGAACCCGCGACCTATGGAAAACCGCCCCGTCGTTCTTATATTTATATAAAATTTAAATAAGTTCAACAGGGCTATTTATATATTTTTAAATGATAAATACAAATTGTTGTGTAGATTGTGTGATTGTGTAGATTGCTATAAGTATTTATAGGAAATAGTAGGTACGCATTAAATAAGACAATATCTTGTACTGTATTATATGACATTTTGGTAGCATATATTCCCGGTGTTGAGGTTATAGTGCAGACATTATTATTCTCATGAAAGATTCAACAGTGTCACCAAAGTTATGGAGCCTCAAAGCGAACACACAAAAACTTGTGCATTGACGCTTATAATTTTACGACGACGCCAGATCTCGGAAAGTTAGTCTGATGAATTTTACATGATCTTCAACTTGCATGAGATTTAAAACCGTTATAAAATGACGCACCGTGAACTTGTGATTTACAGAGTACTTACCAAAAGTTTACATTTGCTTAATGTGCGTCTAGAGATTTAAGAACAAATAAAAGAATTTAATTTTGTATTTTGTGTGTATTTAAAGCAATGTGTACTAATTTGCGAGAAAACAAGGTAACAAATAGCCGTCGGACGCCGAGGATGGCTTCTAATTTACCGGCTTAGCCGCGACGTGTTAACGTGCTTTGTAATTCAGTTTAAGCTCCTCGCTTTGTTCTTTTTACTCTCGTCTTCTATTTAGTCGTTTTACTTAAACGACCTTTTTAACTCTTGTTTATAGTATTTTAGTGGGCTTAAAGCGCCCGATTTTAATGTAGGTATATGTTTTCTGAAGTATTTTACTAAGCCCAAATAAAAAAGCCTGTGAATTTGGACTTTTGGATCTATTTCATTAATCCATTTCCTCTCAAGGATATAAGTATTAACTTTAATTAAGAATGGCATAAATATATGTACCCATATAAAACTTGTCTTACCTAGAAAGGTAGGACTCTCCTGAGGTGTTTGTCGTGAAGTAGTTGTGATTGCTTTTAACCTTCTATTGAAAAGCTTTTTATGAAGATATTTACAAACTTTACCTACAAATAACTATCAGTGAAATTGTTGTAATTATATAAAAGTTTTTAAGTACTGCGAAAGTGTATAACTTTTTTTAAATTCATAAACTTTGTGGACGTTAAATAAAGTTCATTAAATGAAGAAGTATTAAAACTAAAAACAATAATATTGATAATTTTTTTAGTGAAATGAAAATATTAATACTACACAAAAATACACTACTACTCAAAAATACCCATAATGTTACCATATATCAAATCTCAAATATTATAGCAAAACCGTTTACTAATTTAATATTTTTTTAAGTTTTACATTATATTTCCCGCAACGACTACACTACTTATTTACACTTTAATATTATTATAAAACGACATTGTACAAGAGATTTTATAACCAAGAACCATATTATTAAATCAAGCCTTGATACAGATGTTCAAGTAAAGCAGTTCAGTAACATGTAATAATATACTCTATTTTTATTACATTACCAACTATACGAATGTTCAACATAACTTGGTCATGGTTTGTTCTTTTAAAGTATCAAAAATGGTTAGTTTTTATGTTACAAGCTGTACTTATAAAACATTGCTCTGAGACATACAGACCGACATATTCGGAGAGACTGGTCCATGTTGTCTATATAGGGATGAGGTTGTTGTAGGACGTGAGACTGAATACAACGTTTTTATCAAAAACAGGCTTTAAAACAATCTTAAATATTTCTTTACTGAAATAAGTTTCGATAGAATAGCAAAGCAAAAAAGCAATTGCTTTTTATTATTAAAAACAATATTTTTCATTGAGTATGTTTAAATAATTATTAAGGTGAACAATATTAGTTGTTATTAAAATTTCTTCAATAAGAGTAATTCTGTATTAGCGATAGCCTAAAGCGAAAACAATGAAAGCAAGTAATGATGCTGAATTCCATTTTTTATTTAAAAAGTATTTTAGTTAGATTATACTTTTATACAGTTTAACTTTATACAAAATGTATATTTGCAACGTTCTGTTTTATTTCCGCTTTAGATCCATTGTACAATTTTGTTTACAAAATATTGGGCGTGTAAGCTTCTAATCTTTTTTTTCACTCGCTTTGAATTCAACATCCGCCTGAGCTTTATAATCGTACACCTCTTTAGAAGTTTCAAAAGCATTTATTAGCTGAGCGATAACATCTAGTGTATTCAGTGTGACGTTGCACCCAAACATTCACACGAGCCCCATCAATGACGCTCCACTTAGTTTTTGAGAAGAATCTGATATTATATACGTCAACGTATTCAATGGGGCATTTAAAAGCATTCCTTTTACGCCCCACGTGTTAGTCGCGCCTATATTTAGTAACACAATGACAGATGCAAGAACTGCTCGCACATTTGCATTAAAGATAAAGGTAGGCTTACCTATTTGCGACTCTAGTCCCTTGATAATCCTCAACAACAAAAGTTGCTTTAATGGATCAACAATATCCCTTATTCGTGTCATTTTTTTCGTACACATAATATTTTTAGTGTTATAGTTAGTAGTTTGTTTACATATAAGTATGTGATTAGGACTATGTAGGTAAGAACTTTATGAGTAATTGGGTTTGACAATTGTATGTGGATGTAAAGACCAATTACACGAGAAAGTACCAACGAACACCGAATCTAAATGTGTAATAAAAATAAAACAAAAAGATATCAAATCACATCCGACCGAGTCAAGAGCTACATGAGAAACTTATATAAAATTAAATTTCAAAAGCACAGTTTCACACTTAGCCGCTCGCGACAACGAAATCTGTCAGCGAGCGACAGCGGGTGTCGCGGTGTCGCGTCGGCGTGTCAATCTGTCGAGCTAATTTACGAGAAAGTGTCAGACACGCGTATATTTTTGGATGCAATATATGTTCAATTGCCCCCATCAGTTACAGATCTGGTGCTGTTTTTACTTTTGTTTAGTGTAAGGACTTAACAAAGACTTCACGTCTGATTTTTGTATACCATCTATGTGTTGCAATTGCAATACATTGGGATGACATTGGACTATATAAAGTATTATTCTTAAAAGTACTTTGTATACAACCACGTATTTTCATATTTGAAAAGTATGTATTGTGATAAAACATGTTAAAAGATGCGTCATATTTTAGGTATTCATTGCTGAATATCTATGGGATTTGAGGACACACCTGAGCTGCGTAGCAAAGCGTTCTCTTTAAATGCAAAGCTGAAAGAAAATGTTTGTATTTATTTTCCTGAAACTGGGAAGTCACTAGCTAAATACTCAATGATTTGAGATGTTTTAGGAAAATAGGACAAATGCACATGGCTTATCATCAAGATGAACAGACATTTGACCATAATATCAATCTTTTATAGTAGAATATAGTAGAATATAAATCTACAAGATATTAAAATCACAAGTTTAAAAACAAACATTTTAAAGCTACAAAATATATCGGAAACAATCGATGACAGCTGTTATAAAGTTAAGGAAATAACTTTGTACGAAGCCTTTTGACATCTTAAGGTATGGAATATTATGTTACTAAAGGAGCTTGCCACTTTTTATATTTCATGTTCGTCGTTTCTATGACTCCGGATCAAATAACAGTCTATCAAGTGTCATATTTTAGGAACATCAAATTGCCCTCACCCTATCGAAGTTATATTTGCGAAGTAAACGGATCCCAAGGGATTGTTTGTCGAGATTAGACTGAGAACACTGGATCGTTATTTTAAATCACGCCACTCAATTTCGTATTTCCACTTCGCTTGTAAAAGATATTTCTGTAATATTTTTTATGACAAGATTTATGGTCATTTAACTGACAATAACGGTCAAGAGAATCGTTTAATCGTATCGCCTTTACTCAGTTTTTATATCGGAAATATTTTATGACGGTGTAAAAGTATCAGAATATTGTCAGTTTCGCAGAAAAACGATATTATACTTTTATTATGTCCAATGATTGTTCAAGTGTTTTTAAAAATAATCGTTACATTTTTTAATAAATAAAACCTTTACTAACATATTCAAAATACATACATTTGTATATGTTCGAATAATATTAATCAAGGAGTAGTAGCTTCAACCACTATTACTCGTATTAACTGCGTAACAACTGCAAAAAATCAATATTTATTAATACTTTTTACACATTCTGAAACTGTTGTTCAAAAACAAGTCTTATGTAGCACTATTTGTAATATACATATATAGAAACTGTACATTTGTCCGTGGATCGCTTTCAATCACAGCGCGGGTGCGGCGTCAACTCGTAAACTTTTATCGCATCACGACATCTGCTTCAATCGTAACATCCTCCATTTTTTACATCAACAAAAACCTTATCAAAAAAACATTGAATTATTACATCGTGTTAACTAATATTAGTCTCAGTAAACTATCATAAAAAAATATTTAGTTTGAACAACTGACAGAAAAATGTATTAAGAATTTCAAAAAAAATATAAAATAGAATACATTTGAATAAGGAATTCTTTATTAAACAGTTGTTACACAAATGTCAATACAATATGAGAATAGTAGCACTGTTTGTTTCTTAAGAATTTGTATTCATGTCTATCTTTTAACTCGGCTACCAGCAAAAGAACATGCTATTATTATATTGAATCCCTGTTTATTCAACAAATACAATAAGAAAACCGACACTTGACACCTGTGTTTTTTCCTTTTTGGTACATAGAATTTGGGACTTTAACTCAATACTGTAAGACACAATTTCACTTGTCAATGGGATATAAGTTTCGATTTCAATAAGGGATTAACAAGGAAGGCTTTGCTCGATATTTGTCACGACGAGTATTAGCTGAGAATTGTGCTTGCATATTTGTTATGACATGTCTGAAGAAACCTTTTGAATAAGTACTTATGGTGTCTTTTACAATACATTGCTTTAAAAATATCTTGAAAATAACAGATGAGCCATATAGAGTGTCAGTATTCATTTTCTTGAAACCAGATTCATTTGAGTCTAAAATATAACTTATAAATAACTGGTTTTAAAAAATGAAACGGATTTTGTATTAAGATAACTGTTGACTTAGATTACCATTTCCGTTGCGAATGAAGAATAAAGAAATATAATACTCAGGGATTATAATTATTCTATAGCGAGATGGAATTTAAATAAACAACCACTTGGAGTTAAACTAATGGATACTAACCATTTTCTAGGTTAGTTTTTAACATATTCATAATATGGGGTTCTGGTTGTTGTTTCGGCAACAAAAGAAAACAAAATAAAATATTGGATGACATTATTAAATACTCATTTTAGTAAATAATAACTTTGCAATAAAACAAAAACCTTGGCACTCTAAAAATCACAGTTTAATCTGTATAGTCTGTTGTAGGTTTTTTAAAAATACTTTATTTCTTCTTAGAATTTTAATTAAAATGCGATGCAGAAACTTGGTGCGACTCAGACGTGACAATTCAAAGGCATGCAGTGGAAAAATTTGAAGCCAAACATTTAATTTCCGGGAGGGTGTCAGGTATTTGAGGTACCTACCTACATATAACCTGCGGTCCACCACCGGAAACATGATAACAGTTGTCAAAAGTTTCGGTTTCCAAAGACGAACTTGGTTTCCTGAGTGCGCAAAGATGTGTGGCTCTCACTGTATATTTTTTGATATTAAATATATAACGAGAGAAATGTCTAATAATATGCAATGTGTGACTTTATTACATAATCAGTGTATTGATAAGTAATGAATGTACGAGTTCATTTAGAAGCAGTTACCGCTCGCGGATAGCTTCTTTCAACCCGACCCTACCTCCATCAGAACTCAAATTCAACATAATTCCATTACACACTTTGATCTACTCGGGCCGTCTGTTAGCTCGAAACAACGATTCATTTAGCAACAGCCAGGGGATGATATTTTAACGCTCCCAAGACATATTAATCCTCGTTAAGCCAAATAAATTATTCACCTAGCTTTAGTACCCTTTTCAGGTCAGGACTCTTTTGGGAATACGTGGCTCCAAGACTTGAGACTTTCTTGAAAATTCCGTCGCAAGGTTTACATGTTTGATTGCAAAGTTTAAGACCTATTTAAAAATGTATACTAATGGGCTCGTGGTCTCGCTTGTAAAGTGATCCGTACATTATAAAGTTTTTGGATAGTCTGCTATTTCTGAAATGAAAATGGTCTATTATATGTAATATTAATTAAATTCCTACTGTTACTTAAATAAATAGCTTTTGTTTGATATAGGACAAAGGAAGTTCAAGAATAAAGTTTCAAATAATAATCTACCTATAAGGCTTCTCCTTTAAATATTTCTTGTAACATTATTCAATTATAAATTCGAAACTTGTTCCGATAATTAATTAAGATAAACATAAACGTGAGATCGTTTGATCGAGATAAAATAATAAATCTAGCTGATATTGAACCGATTGGAAAATGAAAGTTAAATGAGTCATCTATAGTGAAGTAAGTAAGGTATTCAATTCTGTAATGGTGCATAATAAAAACCGATTCATACGAGTATTATCCGCAACTTCAGACTGGTGCTTGCTCAGCCTTATTTTATAAATAGTCCGCTGAGGCTTAATTGATGTATTGTAATTATGGTTGATTATTTTAAAAACTTATCAATTTTTATTACGAAATAAAAGAAAATAACCACTGTTCAATCTTTATAATGTCGTTACTTTTAACTTTGTTGAAGATTTATTATCAAATTTCAACTGTTTATATGAAAACCGATAATTGTAGTGACAAAGTTGTCGTTAATTAAATTTGTTTGACAAGATTTTAGAAGGCTTTAGAAAGTG
>JAPOND010000161.1:170393-182558 GCA_028829205.1 Ithomia salapia aquinia | reverse complement strand
AAAAAGGTATGGTAGGTAAGGTATATATATGTAAAATTAAATTATATAAGTCCTAGGATACCTTTTTATAAAATTATGTATATTAATATCACAATGTTATATAAAATAAATTTATTACGTATTTAATAATTGTAAATACTTGGTAGGTTATTACGTTTAAATTATTAGCATTCTTTTGTTTTTGCACGTATATGTAACGAGCAACTTTATATAATATAAGCAATTAACAGGCCTTACTTTTTAAGGTATATTGGTTTACTCTTATAATAATGTAACAAAAAAAATGTAGAAGAAAAACACAGCAAACAATGATGAGATGCATATAATTTTCACCTGTAAATTCGATGGAATATGCTGTCCATCTTTAAGCCAAGAAAAATAAACTGGTTTGTCTCCGGAAGTAATTCCACACAACACTTGTATCGAGCTTCCTTCCACTAAGTCGGCGGGAAATTGAAAACCTGCTATTTTCGGAGGATCTGAAATCAATTGTGTTAATTTTACAAGTGTTCAATAAAAAAATATTTTTTTATTTAAATATTCTCACATACTAACTTCTCACAAAAATCTGTACATCTTTTTGAGCGTATTGACCTGATGGTGCATTTATTCTACAAGAGTATACTCCTGCATCAGCTGGCTCAGCCGGCCACAGCAGCAGCTCCCCTCCACTACCTGATAGTGCTCTCCCAGTAGAGCCTACATCTACACCGCCACGCTGCCAGCGAATATCACTGGAGGAAAGAGGAAACTCTTTTATAATACTTTGAAGTTAAAGTTACCTATAGTGGAAATTTTAACAGAGTTTTAAATAAGGGAAAATGTCTCAAATTAAGGTTGAGGAAACTACAAAAATGAACAAAAACGAAACTTATAATCTTACTAAACAAATGCACCTCCATCAACCTGATTGGAAATCCAGAGTAAGGGCAGTAGATTGTAGTGTTGACACCAGCAACTACGCGGACTGGCCCGATGTTCCTGATTGAAGGCGGACCTGTAAACCATTTTCAATCATCAAACCAGGACATACATTTCAGGTAAACAGTTATTAATACTTTAAATAACTAAAAGAAGCAAAGATGTACCATAAACGTTAAGTCTTGTAGAATGTTCGACGGCACCTCTCGTATTATGAGCACGGCAAGTGTACCGGCCGCCGTCTTCAGGACGTACTGATGTAAGGTTGAGGTAGCTTACTACGTCTCCGTTAGGGCTCATAAACTGGGATATACTCCTGCAAAAAAACATTTAGTATGAATATGTAATTCAATCTCTTAGTTTTTTTTATAAAAAAAGAAAAGAAGAAAATAAAAACTTACTTTTTTTTTATTATAAACCTACTTTAACTATATTACGGTCACCACACTAACTGGGATTCAAAAATACTTTTTATATATCTAGAAACATTGTATTATAGGAACTTGTAAGCTAAAATTTCAATTTTATTCAGGCATAAATAGTTTAGGACACCCCCACCTTTGTTGTGTATTATGTTCCTCTACAACTTGCATGTCGAGTAGCCAAGTGAAGCGTGGCTGTGGCGAGCCGGAGGCCGAGCAGTGGAGCGCAAGCGCCGGACCTGGATGTAGGGCCTGCTCGATGAACGTATAGTGGAGTTCTGGTGCGGTGTCTGTATGTAGTTGATGTAAGGGTTATTGATGTGTAACATTTGTACATCCACGTTTATTAAGATTATACCTACTTTTTAAAACACTGCGAAAATATGTGCGCAAGAGAAATTTTGGTGAAATATTTACAGTTAGAAATTCTTGCCATCGGTAATATCTAAACCAGTCCTACTACATTACCTATTATTAAGTCAGTTTAACTATTCATCTTTTCTATTTAACATAACAATATATCAACTTAAAATTGATGTCCTAAGCTGAACCATATATCAAATTAAAAAAAAACACGATAAAAGGACAGTATTCAAGAATAGGAGGGTCATAAATCAAAAGTGTCAAAACAGAATCCAATCAACGCTTCCGAATGTTCAGCAAACAAAGATAAAAGGACGCATGATACTTATTCATCACCCCGTAGGCCGTTATCAGAGAACACTGTTTTAACACTTAAGGTTTTAGGTAAAACTGATATTTTTTATATATAATTTGTTGTTTATTTGTGCTTACAATAATTAACATTCTTTCTTTCTATATTTCTCATCCAAAATAATAAAAACTTTATATTTTACTTATCGTGTTAACTAACTTACAGCGTTATATATAATTATATTACAAGACACGGCACTAAATGGTACAGCTAAACACGAATAAGTAGAAGCTGTACAGCTAAAACGGTCCAACATAACAAACATCCAGTAAATGAGCCTGACAGTGAAATTATGAGGTAGTAAATAACAGAGCAATGCTCGTGAGCTCTTTATTGCGGATAACAGCTGACAGGCCATCTGTTTCAGATGAACGAATCATTATGTAACGACTTGGGTCGATATTTCTCGATTACAAAATTGGTGTTTAGGATGAATTTGACTAATACAAATTGTGTTTTGTATGGTGCCTTTTATTTTCAAGGTTTTTACTTATTTACAAGTATTCAAAAACAATTAAAATGTCAATTTTATAGAAATAAACAAACTTTTAAAATAAAGAGATCGGTATTTGTATTAAAACTAAGACTATTGTTGTAGTCAAATAATCCGCTATTTTTTCCCCTGCAACTTGCATTGTTTCCGTTGGAAAAGCGCCAAGTTTCAATACTTAATATCAGTTTTCGTTTTCGGTAATATTCGTATATATGATCACGTCAACGAATTGCAGCTGCATGCGGAAACAAATAACAATTAAAGAAACTGTAAATTTGAATAACGGAACATAAATGTTGATAAACATCAATTTTCTCCTTTGTACTGTTTTCGGGGCTGTAGGTTGAGAATATTATTCATATTCTGTTTTATACCATTTAAGTAAGTTTTTTTATTGAATCAGCAAATTTTTGTGTAAACTTTAAATCGTTGACATCGCCCAACAGCTTTGGTAAGATATGGTCATTCATATAGATAGTCCACGATGTTCAATATTTTGGGCATAAATCTCCCACAGAAGCTTCAGTTTAAATATCTGGACGCTGACGAACGCGGAAGCCATCTGGCGCAAGCAGTATATGTCACAAAATATATTGGAAGCACTAGAGATAATATATTTTTTGAAAATGGAATTATTAAAACTGCATAAATTAAAACTTGATCAACATTGATTCTGAACTGATTAGAAAACATCAATTAATTTTGTAAGACATTCCTAAGCAGTTTAGAACACAAATTTTGTTATCAGGTGGAATCTTTCTTTAAGTTGTCAATTTTACGAATAAAAATAAATGTCAAACATCGGGATCGTTTCCACAGTGACGCATGACCTGTCCCTTGCCGCTGCACGCGTTAATCAATAACCGATCGCGACACACTCCATTCTATAGCACATTGCAATTTACATTCATATATAAATTCCGTCGCCTTTGTTGTGGCATTGTGTAATATTTATTGCAGATTTTATTGCTGATTGTATGATTTAACAAAAAACAATTTATAACTTTTTGATGTATTAAAAACGTTCCCAGAAATATTAATTTATTTAAAATAATGACATTTTTGTATGTATGAACCGCACTAGTTATCTCAATTTTAGTCTGTGGAAACGGAACTTACACAATTTAAACAGGCATCAATGTTTAATAAAGTCACCTTTTTCGTATTTTTCTAATGTAATATGTTTCATTTTATTGGTAAACAGTTAAGATATTAAAAAGTGCTAACTAGTTTAGAAACAGGCTAGTCTCGTTAAATACTCCTGTTATTAAGAAGTAGCTTATTTTAAGAAAATCCAGGAGATTTCAAGTAATACCTCTTCGTTCATTGCTTCACTATTCTCTTCTTATCGTAAGCCCAGTCCACGTAACTCCAGAATTAATGTGACTACCATACATCTTACCTCGGGAGATGAACATTAGCATAGTTTATGTTACCTTACGAAATATGCAAGTTATGATATTATCCTCTTCCTATCTTAAGTGCAAGTAGGTACATAGACATTGATAAAGTATGCAAAGTAGCTAAAATCGTTTACTCGGATTTTCAATAAAAAAGTGGTATAAAATAATTATTTAATGAACACCAAGTTAATGCAAAATAAGTTTTACAGTTTTTGCTATAAGAAAAATCAATTAAGCGAACTATGCGGCACTTAGTTCTACGCCTTTTTGTTCTGTGCCCAGAGGAATAGCTTAGTTTTAACGCTTTTGGATGAATAAATTTCCATAGATTAGTTTATTATTCCAGATGAAAATGAGAGAGTTTAAATAAATAAACGTTTTCTTAACATTTATTTTTACTTTTTATTGTTCTTTCTTATAAGTTCATATTTCAAACTACCAGCTCATACGTATTCTAGATGTGGCTTAGGCAGCCCTATACCTATATGTATATACGTGTTACGTTTGTGATCAAATGAAGTGGTCTTTTAAATATATTTTTGTTTATTAAGGTAAGAAACCTTTAAAGAATGACACTCGTAACTTATTGAATGTCAATAAAAAAGCGTAATTTTTTAAAATGATAAAACACTGTTATTTCCATAAAATTGAAAGGAATTCTGTATAAATAATAAAATACGGGTTTGAAGAGAGGCAATCAAATAGTTCATGTCATGTGCACCGGGCATACTGCAACGCTGCCAGGAACATTGCGAGCCACTTCCTATTGACGTAAATAGCTTTGATATAGGCCATTGTAATACATTGTTAGAATATAATGTATTATTGAGTATATCTACATGTATTTTTTAAAATAAAAACAACATTAAACTACTATAAATTCTCATATAGATCACAACGTCTCGACATGGAATGTTGGCAATAAAGCTGACCCTATTTTCTTTTTACATTGCATTTCGGCTATGATAATTCCTGAAGTTTAAAAAACTCTAGCGACTACTTTATGATCGAATTATTAGATAATATTTAGGATTTCCGGTCTATTGTATATCAACTTTTTTTTTCAGCTGTTTATTTACTTGGTGTCTATATAAACCTACCTCCAAGCCTCAACTCAGCGGCCGCTTGCGCACTATCAAGATCTCGTTCTGCAAAACATTGATACATTCCCCTATGGGCGCGCACCACTCCGTGCACACGCAGCACACGCTCCCCGCCTCCCACGGGCACGCCGTCGTGCAACCAACGCACGCGGGCCTCCCCGCCTTCTACTGAACAGTTGAAGGTCACTGAACTCCCAGAATTAGCTACCTGTTGATTGCAAGAATATTATCAATAAATATATCTATGGTAAGTACTTCAAGCACAAAAATATGGTAAATTGCAAAATATGTTTCCTTCACTACAAGATATAAAAAATAACAACACAATAAAGACACATTTTCCTTAGATTAAAATATGAAACTATCTACAATTCGTATAGATCATGTGTTACAAGTCAATACAGGATCTCGCTCATAAATTATTCAACAAAACATCACTTCACGTCGACATCACGGATATCAGGTCTCAAAACGGATTAGAAAAGGGCGTGAGTGGCGGAGGCTTCGGCATTGTATAGATTGAATTATACATTATGTTCCTTAATGTGGGATATATTTGTGTTCTGCTGTTTGATTTATTTTTTTGTTGTGTAATTTTAATCTGTATTTATGTTTATTGCATATAATATGTCAAAATTGTTATAGTCTTATAAATTATTAGTAAAGTAGGAGTAAAAGACATTCAAGGAGTTATTTGAAATATTCTAAATTTTAAAAAAATCATTAATAAAAAATATTAACCCCGACTAAGGCTTCGGAATATAGGGCGTTAAAAGGCAAGACAATTTTCCAAAGTGAGTAATAGTATATCGAATGCGGAAAAAAAACAGCATTATTTGCAATATTTTTAATAGGTATATTGTACAGGTAGTAGGGGTGACGATGTAAAGCCCATGACCTTCTTCACTAAATGGGTTTGGTTTGAATTGGACTTATATTTAAAGGTAGTTTTGTGTTGAATAAAAAAGTTTGTGCCAAAGTTTTAATAAGCGACTATTAAAAGGCCAAATGATTACAACAATATATTAAATATAACATAATTTTCATAAATTTATTACACCTGGTACCTAATACTAGGGCTGTTAACAAAATTATTTTAAAACACATTAAGACAACATCTGTGCGTAAAAGCTGGTCATTAGACGAGTTTAAAAGAACTTTACCCAGAAATCAACCGTAACTTGTTCGTAAGTGATCGTAAGAATTGGAATTACTAATAGTCAGTTTGGGAACTCCTATAATATTATTGCATCGACATTGTATAAGTTGGCAATACTATTGATGTTCAGGAATTCGTAAGTTCTTCCTTACAAAATGTATCTAAAATGTTATCATATAATGCTATGTGAGCGCTTGTCAAGCCAAGTCATTCGAACCCTCGTCAATATCGGGCGTCTTATATGAATGTCTCCTTTCAACTTTGTTTTCAATATTCTGCTTTGCACGATTTGACGTAGAATTAAATTTTATTTGATTTCATTTTTAGGAATAAGAACATGTTTTTCTAATTTAATTATTTTTTTTATACAATTAATGTTCTTGTTTTCTATTACACTGGTTTTTAAAACCGTATGTGATTTTAATTTTCAAAAATCACTACAGAACTAATTAATGAAGAGCCGACAAATGATCGTATTTCTACCTTCTACTCTATTACCAATATAAACGTCGATGTCGAAGATTCGTTAAGTATCGATAGCCAGATCTTTATAAAAGTATCGGATGTCTGAATGTCTGTCTGTTTGTGGTCACCATACTTATAATTAGTGTTCCGGCTTTTGCTACTTGATGATATTTTGCATAAAAAACTAAGTAATTAATTTAAATTGACGTGTTTTCCAATAGTACTCACCTGTAATTGAGGGTGAACACTAACAACGAGTCTAGACCTCACTCTTAATCTTGCGTCTCGTCGCTGTTCTCCGTACTGGTTATGGGCACGACATGTCCAAACTCCACTGTCAGAGAGTTGTGCTCGTCTGATAACTAGCACTTGATCTGTCACTGAGATTCTGATGCTGTTGGCAACAGGACTAAGCCGTCCGTTAGCGTGCCGAAACCAGCTAGAAAACAAATTAATTCATCACCCGGTGTTTCATAGTTACTGCATAATGTCGAATCATGCATTAGGTGATCAACCTGTATGTAGGTGGAGGGCTTCCAATAGCACAGCAAACTAGTCTTATATCTCCTCCTTGTGGTACAGTTTCATCTTCGGATATTGTAAGAATTCTGGGTGCCATACTCCCAGTCGGATCTAAAAATTTGGGGTTTCTTTAAAATATTTTTTAGTAATACTTTTGAGATAACTTAAATACATAGATTGCCAAAATCCACTTCTAAGATTGCAATTTATTTCAATTGATTGAAGTGGATTTTGGCAAGTAAAATAAAAAAAACAATTTAATTCTTGACTAACGTGAAACAGCAATCATGGCAGGAGGACTTCTTCTCTTATCTCCAGTCAAAGAATGTTGGGCTTCACATGAGTAAGAGCTGGAATCATCGGACCTGGCTTCGCGAATTACTAAGATATCACCACGGCTGCCCCCAATCATGTATCCCCCTCCTAAGAAAAAATAATATCCATTTAATATCTCCTAAAATAATTCAGTTATCTGCAAGTTGAAGCATCAAATTAATTTTATATTTATGAACAAGTAGCAATGAAACAAATATATTATTTATATGGTATGGAAGAATAAGAAGACAAAATCTACCTACTTTATGCTTATTGTAAACGCTTGTAAGACAGATTTATTTTGTTATGCAGATTAACAACTATGCAGATAACTTTACACAGTTTGCTGGATGAAAATGTAATATAACTTTAGATGATAGTATATGTCACCAACACAATTTACGAGGAAATTTCATTTAGTACTAAAGTAACTTTATATCTACAAAGTAAGGTCCAAGTCAGGCTACAATGAAGAACTTTATTACATCAATGCATAAAAATGTCAGTACTAAATATACTGAAACATTATATTTAGAAAGACATGTCACACATCGCAATTTTTAACTATATTTGTATTATTTGAAAAGGATATTCAGTTTACATTTATATAATAGGTTAGAACCTCTATATTTTATGATCTTGATTATTTCCAGAAAATTAAAATATATTAAGCATTGATGTATGTATTTGGTTGTTAACTATGTAGGTTAACTAAATCAATCACAGCTTGCGGGCGTAGTTAATCGATAAGTAACATCAGCTCACTGTTTAACAGAGCATGCAAACAGACAGTAGGTAGTAGGCATGAGAATAGCTAAAATTAGAAAAGTAGCCAAATATGCTTTAGGTATAAAACAGAGACTTATTTAAGAGTTTGCACAATTAATGAAAGTGGCATCTAATAATAAATTTAATAAAATATAGCGAAATCAGGTCTAGAATACTCATACAATATAAATAGTCTCATGGTTAATAGAACCACTCCATGTGCTAGGAACGCATTATTATGATATTATGCGTACGCAAGTTAATTTGTCTTTATTTTCTACAAATAAACAATATAAACAGTGTGTTGTTTTATTTGATTTCAAAGTAATTGGGTGAATAAGATAGTTTATACATTTCAATTTCATTTATATGTATTTTATTTTGGATAATAAAACTAAAAACGGATTTGTTTCATATTTTTTACGATAAATAACAGAAAAGTTAAAGGAGTGAAAGCACGTAAACTCTATGTGGTATATGATAAAAACTCTCATCCACAAGTATAGAGGATAACGAATAGTTCCAGCTCAAGGAAACTCATGACTTTGAAATTAGGAGTTCGATCGAGTGCACTTACATATTTATTGTGGTGACGTCATTACTGACAAGGAGCTGGGGTGTTCGGTAAAAAAGAGATTTTTAAATATATTTCTTATCTACGTCTTAGTATACTCAGAATGAAAATATTTATTGAAATTCAGATATAAATTAAAAAATATGTTAATATATAATTTATCAAAAGAAAACCAATGTTATTGAAAGTCATTAAATAAATGTTTTTGGTTTTTATATCCAAGAATTATTATATGTTTATATAACCAACCACATTTTTCTAGTTTGTACAAGCCCCAGAGGTCGTCACCGTTTTACGATCAGATAAGTTTCAGCTTCGACTTTTTCAATGAATTCTAAATGTGAAGCGACTCTTAAATATGCCATCCCTTTCCGACCACAGAGAACTAGAAATACTTGAGCGTTTGTCTCACTCTATTGTACAACTGATGGCTGATAGCATTGTCACTTTGTATTTCCAAGTATTCTCATGACTTCCAGACTTGAATGGCCCTCAAGAACCTTAAAGTTTAAAATTGCAAAAGTAAGTTTTATCTGTTTGGATGGACAAGAACTTTGATGCTGTATGAAGTCCTAATCAATAATTACTATTGTATTATCCTTAATAAGCTGTGAAGTATTTTGAATTTTATCCGAGTTCTTTATTCATCAATACACGAACCCTCACAGATTTATAATTAAAGCCAGCATGTCGGTAGATACATAATTATACGAACAGATTCAAATTAATTTAAAACACATAGTCAATGATTCGCGTTAAACGAGAACGGACGGACAGCTTAAATTTTGTAAATCGTAATGAACTCGTTGCTAGCTGAGGGACAATTATTTTAATTAATGGAATTTTAAATGACTTTACCAAAAGAGTCCGAATTAAAATGTATATAGCTTTGAGTCTACTGTCGTATATTTTTTGATTGCGAGATATTTTATTTATATTTTCGTTAAGAGTTTTTTTAAATAATGTACATATAGATGTATTATTTTAATTTAACAACGTCGACCTACATTGACTGTATCAAACGGATTTTATTGGATTGGGCGGATTGGTTTTTAAACAAACTAAGAAATAGGCTATTAGAAGGCATATTAAATATTAAATAGACAAACAGAAAATAAAACTAAAGATAATTATTTTGCTATTAATATTTTCATAAAGATTCCTCGCAGTAATTAGCTTTATCAGATGTTAGACAACACATGTACTAATTCCAATTTTCCAAAGTATAAATAAATTTTGAAACCCTGATTAAAGTATATACTATGAATAATATGAAGAGCTACGCTGTCTGAATGGTGATCATAATATTCATAGAGAATACATTATAAATACAATACAGCCATTGACAGACAATATTCTATTGTAAACAATAAAAAATGTATAAACCAAATATCCACTATTATTATCAGAATAAACAAAGGAAACACAATTAACAGAATAACAAACATAAAGGTAATTATTGTGTATTGGGGATCAAGCAAACAATGCGATCGTGTCAACAGCTAACCTCATTATACTCTTCCGCGCTGTCGGTTTGCTATGCACTATAGATTCTAACAGTTCGTTGTATAAATTGTTTTGTTGACAGTACAAATACGTGCAATTTTTATTGCATTATACGAGTATTGTTGGAGATGTGTTCTGTGACAAAAACAAAAAAATGTTTTCAGCCTTAAATAAGAATTATTTAATTTACGAATAGTATTAATGACTGGATCCTTTTAAACATCCAAATCCACTGATTTTCACTACAAAACTGTTCTTACAATATTATAAAGCAGATACTAATACCAAAGAGTGAACGAGCAGGATATCTGATGGAAAGTTGCCACCATTACATATAAAGTAGCGTTTCGTAAACGAAACTTATTTTACCTCACTTAAATAACATGTCAACCAAAATAACCTCGCTCTTAAAATAAATACGAATGAGAATAATTTTGACAAAAAAACGAAAATAATTAGACCTTTATTTCAAATGTATAATTAAAAAAGCTCTTTAGAAGGAATGAAGGAAATTACTTTTTATAATTGAATTGAAAAGCAATTTGGATTTCATTCTTGGGTTTCGGTTTCGTTTTATGTGAACTTTACTTAGAAATAATATATTTAATTTTATTATGACTATCATGGTTTCCTTTTGGTATTTACATATATTTATTAAGTACCTATAGCTGTTTTATGACTGCTCTCATAGGACTTTCTCTCTACTTTCCTAAGTAATACCAGTAAAAT
This sequence comes from Ithomia salapia aquinia, assembly GCA_028829205.1. Lineage (NCBI taxonomy): Eukaryota > Metazoa > Arthropoda > Insecta > Lepidoptera > Nymphalidae > Ithomia > Ithomia salapia. Next base: position 171,463 of record JAPOND010000161.1, on the reverse strand, counting down.
AATTAAGAATACTTTTAACAAAGTAAACCATTTATTTAATGTTTTATTACAATTTTATTGCAATATATATTATATTTAAGTTTAGGTAAATTAAGGAAGAGAGACAGCTGACAGACAAATATGAAAAATTTGCAAAGAGAGAGAGAGAGATCAGTCAGACGGAGCTTAAAAATAATTTAGCTTAGACGTCAACAACAATTCAACTCTATATATCATAATCTGCATTGCCCATGGTAGTTCTTTTTCATCTGCCATGTGTGAGACAGGAATATTTAAATAAAACTGGGCTTACATGGCACTGTAAAATTTTCTAGACTCTTTTTTTCAAGTAAAATAATTTAAAATGTTAATTTTTTTATTTTATATATAACACATGGATATATTTTATATAGAAAACGGTGTTAAATATATTTAATGAGATTTTATTTTATGAAACAAAACAAAAGCTTTTAATATATAATATTTAAGACATACGCCAGCACGTAATATATAGCGGTGTCATGTAAGCAATGTCATTGTTTCGAGAATAGATAAATATTATCAGCACCGGCGACGTAACGCGCCGGAAGCGACACCCCGGCGGGGTGACGGGTTAATTATAAAAGGTTATATTTACATGTACATGTAACCTTTCGTTCGCGAAACTCTCATTTATATTTAACGAGATATTTTCTGAGTAATCGATATCCATATCGTAATTATTTCTCATAATATGATGTTATTTAATATAGTTATCTATCTTATCTCTTTCATTGAAGCAAGAGTTATTTACGTACATATTTCACAATAACAAAGCTATATTTATAATTCATTAAAACAATTTGCATAACTCATACAAATTTCTGTCCAATGCATGCATCGCAACATAGCGGGTACAAACAAAACATGCACGGTGAAGATAAACAAGTATGAAATTAGCGTTTATTTTAACGGGCAGTTCCCAAGTGATGTTAATTTGAACAAACAATAGAGTAACAACTTGTGGAACACAGCGGAATAAGAAAATTGAGACATTTCTGTTTTATGAATTAATAATATTGAGTAAATGTTTTAGAAGTTAGATATTTCGA
>JAPOND010000160.1:1313293-1324310 GCA_028829205.1 Ithomia salapia aquinia | reverse complement strand
GCTTACGGAACTAATGGAAGGGATCGATTTTGACCCAATCTATAGCTATAAAAATCCAAATGAGGCACTCAATTTTTTTTGAATTCAGTTAAAGGGGCAGTAAATATATGCACATCCGAGCATTCAATACCACACCGACTGAGGATACTCAAGCCATGGATCACTCCTGGTTTACTGAGATGCATTAGAAATCGTGATCGTATGCATAAAAAACTAAAATTAACCCCATCTAATGAGAACCTTATTACTACTTACAAACGGTATCGTAATTTTTGCGGAAACTTATTAAAGAATCTGAAGAGGGAGTATGAAAGGGACAAAATAAGCAGTGCTGGATTCAATAATAAAAAGCTTTGGGATGCCATTAATCAAGTAACATGCACAAGAAAAGGTAATAACTCAGCAACAGCGCTAATTGAAACTTCTGCACATACTCAGTCTATAAATCAAATTAATGAATATTTTGTGAATATTGGCAAGGAATTATCTGAAAAATTTAAAAATCCTCCACCTAGTGCCAGTTGCAATAATAATACAATCTGTGAATCCTTTGTGCTTCTCGATACTGATGAAGCTGAAGTTAATTGTATTATTGCTTCCCTTCGTACTAACTCAGCAGTTGGCGTCGATGGAATATCATCAAAGTTTCTCAAACGGTACGCATACTTAATAACTAAGCCGCTGGTGCACATTTTTAATTTGAGCTTGGCTTTGGGTGAATTCCCGGAGTTACTTAAAGTTGCACTTGTACATCCGGTGTATAAATCTGGGGAAAAAGAACGCGTCAGTAACTATCGTCCCATTTCTGTTTTAACTTCCTTGTCTAAAATATTAGAAAAACTCATGAATGGTAGATTGAAACAACATCTCGAATCCAATAATCTTCTTCATAATAACCAATATGGATTTCGCGAGAAACGGTCTACATGTGATGCTGTTCATGACCTAACTAATGCCATAATTGAATCGCTTGACAAAGGCAAAAAAGTTGTTGCCACATTTCTTGATTTATCAAAAGCTTTTGACACGGTCTCAATCCCCAAGCTTTTGGACAAACTGGAATCACTTGGAATAAGAGGTAACCAGCTTAAATTGTTCCAAAGCTATTTACAGAACAGATCCCAATGTGTCAAAATAGGTGTCCAAACCAGTAACAAACTTGTTATTGATTACGGTGTTCCCCAAGGCAGTGTCCTAGGACCAACTTTATTTCTTGTGTACGTAAATGATATGTGTAAAATTATTATGGAAAATACAAAGTTGTACGCTTTTGCTGATGATACCGTACTCATGGCTGTGGCTGACACATGGAATGACGCATATCAATTCTGTCAACATGGCTTTAATATGGTCTCTGATTGGCTCAGAGACAATGCACTTACTTTGAATGTTGACAAAACCAAATTTATGACTTTTTACTTGCGCTCTTGTCCAGATCTAACTGAACAGTCTATAGTTGCTCATAGCCATCCCGTGACTTATGGTGATACTGGAGACCAATGCAACTGTCCAAAACTCTCTAGATCAACATCTATTAAATACCTGGGTATCGTATTAGATGAGAAGTTGACTTTTTCTCCTCACATTGACGTCCTGACATCGAGGGTTCGTAAATTAATATATATTTTTAAAATTTTACGATATGTTGCGGATGAGAAGGTCACCAGAATGGTATATTTTGCTCTCTGTCAGTCTGTTCTAAATTACTGTATTCTAATTTGGGGTGGTGCTCCAAAATCAAGTATAATGAAATTGGAGCGTGCACAGCGAGCCGTTTTAAAGGTAATTCAATTTAAACCTTTTCGTTTCCCCACCTCAGAACTGTATAAAACCTGTGAAGTCCTGACAGTACGACAGTTGTTTATTGTTCAGTTGATACTAAAGCAACACTCAGTAAATTATAATCTTCACCCAGAACAAACCGACAAAAGAAGACAAGTAGTTGCCGAACAAAATACAACTGAACTTAAAAATTAATTTTGATGTTAAGTTAAATTGCTTTAATTTATAAAGATTTATTCAACACATTCTTCATAGAATTTTGTTGACTTGTATCATAAAATAAAACGTCTTAAAAAGTTTTGTCCTTTACTTCTAAACTGTGTCATGTAACCAAGAAAATAAAAATACTCGAACCGAATATATTCGGCACTAAAACCGAATAATTCGGCCGAATACAAATAGTGAAAAAGATGCCGAATACGCCGAATACCGAATATATATTCGGCGCATCACTAGTTTTAATAAAACCCTAAAAAAGTAATAATTCAATGAGATGCACGAAATTGAGTCCTCTTGCGACCGAACTAAAACACATCATATAACACATTTGGGTTAGTTTTCGCTATAACAGAACTTAGTATTCGGGAATTGTCGCAGGTCTTTTGTTACAGTTTACAGTGTATCCTTTGTCCCCAGCTGAAATAACATCTGTACAGTGTACAGGCAGTGGAAGGGCAGGACTGAGATAAGTTCTGGAATATGATCGCAATGCCATCTACCAGACTCAACAGTAAATCCAATAATTCCTTTAACACACATAGAAAACCTTAAAATCGGTCCAGTAGAAACCGACATTGATGCATTGTAGATAATAAAATATCTAATTACTAAATCTTTCAGGTCCATCTGGCTGTCAGTAACAACAAAATGGATGGCGGGAAAACGTTCCACTCAAATACATAAATGATGCATGTTACCGATTGGTTGATATACTTACTATCTTACACCGCCATCTAGTGGTGACAAACAAAGACTTCCAAAAAATTTATTACCGATTGTTTCATCCACATACTAAATATTATTATTGTTATTGACTTTTGTGAAACAGTGATCACAATAAAAAAACCGGCTGAGTTTGTTGAGTGGTTCTTCTCAGACCAGGGCGCGCTTGGAAGCCTCGTAACTTTAATTTTAAGCTTGGGAGTGTAGTTTTAAGTATGGTGTCAAAATAGGCCCTCCTGACACTTTCATTTGACGTACACAAGTAATCTCGGCTGGATTCAAGGTGGATAAGCAATAAATAAATAAATTTACTCTTTTCGACTTAAATATATTTATCTTTTACTTAAGATAAGACTTTCATTTGAAAACTTTAAGAACCTTTAAAAATTAGTTTCTTCGTAATAGAAAAAAAAGAATAGACTTTCTTGAAAAAATTGACGTACTTATATTTTTTTTCGTGCTTCCGTGTTCCGTGATCTGTTTCAAAAGTATCAACTCATAGAATGACATTTAATAACTAAAAAAGGAAGGAAATAAAAGAAAATGTAAATTGTTGAAATTATATAATTATTTTCTTCACTTACAATAATATTTTTATAAAAGAATATTTATAACAAAATAGTCCTATACTTTTAGATAACTAACTTTTAAATTTACACTCTATGGACGTCTGTTCGTTGCAATAAGTATTTGATAGAAGATAATAACGTTCAATGGTTTCTTAATATAACGATCACAATTTGCACGAGAGATAGCTCATGACTCATAATTTGTACATAATTCTATATTAAATGCATAACTTACTTAACTTTTATAACTAATAGGCAGCTTAGTTACAGATATTATTGTCATTTGAAGTCTTTATACTTATATTATGGAATGTATATAGAAAATATATGAAGAGAGTATAACTTATATAGTTAATATAAATCTCGTCACTACTCAATATTAAGTATATTGGCACCGTTACCGCTAATGAAGAAAACACGGAGATAATAATCCAAAGAGTATTCTCTTAATGATTTTACAGTAATATGTACAGAGAAGTAGATAATTAAGATATAGACAAATAAGGCAATGCTAAATGTAATCGGTGTTCAGTTGTTGAGGTGTGGCCGCAGGGGCAGTGACCCCTCGACCCAGAAGTTAGGTTGCTGCAGCATGCTCTCCCACAGAGACACCTCCTTGCCCGTGCTGTCCATCCAGTTCACGCTCTCGCCGCGGCACGTACCTGAGGATATCAGCATATTAGCTTCATATATCTTTACAAGTTTTTAATATATTACATGTATATATAGGTACATTTATTGCTAGTGTTATAGTGTTTCATATACACAAATGTTAAAGATTACTTTATAAGAAGGATTTTTATTTTTCTATTGAATTAGCAGCTGTTGCCTCATTAGAACTAGTCAGCAAACTAATTAATGGTGTTTTATACAGGTTTTGTTATTATTATATAACTTTATATAAAAAGTCTAGTTTTTAATAAAGTATAGATATTTGATGGATTCCTATAAGTAGGAAGTATGATGACTTGTTGGTATTCTATTATATTCATTCTATTAGAAGTAGTTGGGAGTATTTCGTAGCTCGTACGAAACGACAACGAAACAAGAAATGGTTTTAGAATAGTTATTTTTTTATATATATAATTGATGCCTCGGCTTCAAAGTTACTACCAAGTCAATAAGCGATCATGGCAATGTTAATGAAAAGAGTGTGTAAGCAAGAAGCAGTATGTGGACCGACCGGTGCCCCTGGAGAGTCTGACGGCGCCCAGGAACTCGTTGGAGGCGAGCCTGTCCCGGTCCCACAGCGTGAGCTCGAGCGCCCTGTCAGCCAGCTCGCCGGGCTTGACGCGGTACTGCAGGGCGGCGCGCCAGGCCGGCGCCAGCGTGCGGCGACACACCGGCGTCTTCTGCTTGTGCAGGCGCCCGCGCTCCGGCAGCAGGTAGCTCTTGCAGAACACGTCGGCCAGCGACCCCGCGCGCGACGGCACCAGGCGCCGCGCCTCCTTCACCAGCACGTGCAGCGTGCCCGTGCCGGCGCGGGGCTCCAGCGAGTACTTCAGACCCACGATCAGCTCCCCGCGGCTGCCCGACGACTCCTCCGGCCGCTCGCTCTGAGGACACACTACTGTTACAGGACCGGCTCCACTGTGGCTCGTCATCGAGCAGTCGTGGCCGAGTGGTTGAGGCGTCTGACTCGAAATCAGATTCCCTCTGGGAGCGTAGGTTCGAAACCAACCGGCTGCGTACTCTTTATTTATAAATTTTAAAAACTTTAATGTTTTTATTATAATAGTTAACTTTTAGTTAACTTTTTCTTGTTCAATAATTTCTGTGAAAACAATATTTTTTTAACATCATCGTATACGCACCCTCTCCCCCAGTGCGTGCCAGCCCGGGGCGGGGTCGTCGAACACGCGACCCGCCAGCGGCAGCGTCACCTCCCCCAGGAAGTCGTTCCTCCCGAACATGTCGGCGTGCCACGCACTGAGCCACAGCGCCCGCGTCGAGAGACTCTCCAGCGAGGACTGGAACGACAGCGTCTCCTCGAACACGGGGTTCAGCGTGTTCTTCTTCACCTTCGTCTTCCTTTTGCCAGTTTTGGACTTGTCGGGTAACAAGTACACCTGCAGATTATGATCAATATTGTTAATAAATAATCACAGTGACCAATTTGATTTTAATTTGCTTTTAATTCTTCCTTTCAAAAACAAAAAAAAAAAACATTTTTAGCCGTAATGTCCAAAATCATCGTAAATAAGGTTGTCTTTCGATTTTTACGTACAAAAATTACTTTAATAATGGAAGAAATTTGAAAAAATCGAAAAATATCTGTGGGACTTTGAATTTCAATATGATTGTAGCTGAATTAAAAAAGACTGATGAGTTAAAATATCATCGAAAAACCTCAACACACCTTAACATAAGGATCCGAGCGGTTCTTCTTGACGTCGATGGGCGCCAGGTCGCGGCATCGCTTGACGCCCACCTCCAGCGCGCCCAGGCGGTAGTTGTACACCAGAGAGAACTGCACCTCCCCCCTCACCTGCACCCCCCCGCGCACTCCCTCGCCCGCCCCGGAGTACACCGACGCCATGGACTCCGAGCGAGTCTGGAGAGAACGATGACAGTATTACAACGACTACACCATACTACATGCGCAAGCGCAGGACTTTTGTAATGTATCGTCAATCTGATAAACCTAGTGGTACAATTAAAGGAATTATTGATTAACTAAGATTAACACAGTAACTACAATAAAAGGATCACAACGACTGCACCATGTTACATGCGCGAGCGCAGCATTGTATAGGAACACGTCGTAAATCTGATATTGTAGTACAATTAGAGGAATTATTGATTAACTAAGATTAACAAAGTAACAATGCAATTTCGCAAGCAGGCTCGTGTCGGTGAATGTTTTTGTTTACCTCCATTATCTACACGGCGGTGACGACACTCCTTACGTACATACTAACATTCCCACGTCGTGTGTTGACTTAAGGTGGCATTATAATTTTTACACGCACTAACGACTTTCCTTTACTCCCACCAAAACAACTTTTCTTTTAATGTCTTGTATGCCCTGTTTTCTATATATTCTATATTGCACATTAGCGGTATACATATAATTATATTAAAGTGGCTGTTTGTAATTCCAAATAAAAAGCTTTAATAATAAATGCGGTAGTAAGATAAAAGAATAAATATTTTTGGCTGTGTCTGTCAGTTTGTTCCGGCTAATCTCTGAAATGGCTGGACCGATTTTAGCAGAACTTTCACTGACGGATAGCTTATATTATAAAGAGTTCTTTATAATATAATATTAATGTATGATATAAACGGACATTATTAATGCATGTAAATAAAAATACCCACACATGTATGTCGAAACTATATGTTATCTTTATTTGATTGCGGTTTTAAAATAATCAATATTTTAGTACAAATAAAGCGATTATTGTGACCTTGCTTCAAAATATATTTTTAATTTGGCATTGTTTTCAACCTTGTTATAAGTTTATTTCCAAGTTCCTGAACGTGAATGGCGTGAAGATAATACTTTTATATGAGGACAATTCTAAAATACAGTGTATAGTATGTAAATATATTTTAATGAAGCTATGATTACTTTTTATTATAATGATTGATTGCTTGGAAATCGAGAATACGATTTCTCTCAAGACATGAGAAACGGGTCGAGAAACCTCTTATGGCAGAGTAACAACATTAAGACCTTACATTTTAATAATATTAATATAGAAAACCCCAATATAGAAAAAAATAAAGTGTTTGTGAGCCATTAAAGTGATTGAGGTTCCGGTTTTGTATTGAATTAAATATATTTTATATTTACATGTTTCTAGAATTGAAATTTGAATTTATACAAATATAAAATGAATAATAACCCGATACAGGTCCCTGGCGAGCGCTTCTTTCGATTCGAACCTCATGACCTCTAGGAAACCCTTCTGTCTTTCTACCAATTGAACTACCATAACGCAGAGTCCTAAATATATAGTTTTAGGAAGTTATTTTCTATTTACGCTGGCATTAATGTGAAATAGCCCAGGTAAATGTTTTGCAAACCTAGTTGTTCGCAGGGCGTGTCGAAATATCATGGCAATGTACTACAATACGCTTGCAAAGGCAAAGAGTACCCGTTCTAACTTTACAGTTATACAAACAGTCCGAGCGTTGTAACTCTTATCATCTAATCTCTAGCAAAGACGCCATTATTTTGTTTCTATCGTATTCTTAAGATATTTTGTTTTAAATAACAAAGGTGACCTTTCGAGATAATTTGAGTAAAATATGTAAATTATCGAAACTAAACTGGAACTAATCCGTGTTATAAATAGATTGAAATATCTTTTATTTATAGTTCAACGTTTTATTACGAAACTCTTCTGAGCGTGGGAATTATTTGTTATATAAATATTACTAAACTTATTCTAAAACAGAATAAGTAACTTCCAAGATGGAGCATAGTGTTCATAAATATATTGATTTATTTACCTGGAGACCGCTTCTGTTAAGTGGGAACCGTTCCCGGTCCAGGTCTCTCTCGTGGGGCAGCGGGGAGTTGGAGCGCCGCGGCAGCGTGGCGTGCCCCGGGGACTCTTCAGATATGTACATATCATCTGCAAAAATAGATATATCATAATATTATATATGTGTCAGTAAGTTCAATAAAATATATAGACTTATAAAAGACTATATATTTTAGACTTAAACGATATCCTATTGACTTAAACGAAGAATGAGTAGAGGAAAGAGAGAAGGTAGAACCAGGTGAGTCAAACAGAATATGGTGTATATAAAAAGTGCTATAACTATTTAATTCTGTGCAAATTTTAATGTTTTAAAATTAGTTTATGTGCTCCAAGAAATCAACGTGATTCCTGGGTACCATCGTTTTCTATTTCAAGCCAATTGTCTCGTTTTATGTATCGATATTTTTTGTTCCGTGTGAGAGAGTTGTCACACCACTCCAGAGAACGCAGAAACGTGTCCCGACACGTCAGAATTTCGCGAATGAAGGACATTTTCTCACCAGCCTTGAGGGTGCTGCATTTACTTATATTTCCAGAATTGTCTGTCTTGTTATTACGCTTCTTCATAGACATGCTCATAGAGTTGCTCTCCTGTTGCTCGTTCTTCAGCAGCATCTGAGTTGATTTGATGGAATCATTGTCAATCAATCGTGTGACAGTAATTGATGATATGGATTGATGCTGAGGTAAATCTTTATTCAAATTATAACTGCAGCCAAGATGTTCAACTAAAGAAGAATTAGGATCATCAGCTGGTGAATCCGGTAATTCTTCTGTTTTTTGAACACAACAACACATATTCCAGAAAGTACGCATAAAGGAGGGTTCGTTACAATCTTTGACTACATTATCGTTTACAGAATAAACGTTCACTGGTTCATATTGAGGCACATCACTAACACTGGTATCATTATTTGTAATAGATTTATATGATGTCCCTGGCGTGGATTTTATTAACGCAGCCATTATATTGAAAACAATACCAACCGTCAGTCACAAACTAAATAATTTACTTTGTTAAAGTATATTTTTATCACATCCTGTAATGTTTCCTGTTAAATCGCGATTCATTATGCGAGCGCAGCGTTCAATCTGACTAAATTAACGAAGTTGGTGCCTATTAGCTAATTAGATATTACCATTTGTAATAGATGTACATGTGAGAGTTAGGACCAGTGAAGTTACTATAAATAAAAGTGTAAATATTTTTTATCATAATAATAAAAAATTAGAACATGGTTTTTAATTTATTGTACCTGTAAATCTTAATAATTGAGGATCCATAGACAATGTGCTCCTTTGTATTTTGGGCGGACATAACATTTTTCCTAATTTCTCTGTGGATATCGACTGAGATTTCAAAAATATTTGATCTCTGGGTATATCAAAATTTGATTCTTTTTCTGATGTTTTGTTACCAACAACATCGCAAATACCAGTCTCCAACTTGTCAATATTTTTAGATTCACCGACATTGTGATCTTCAGATTCAAATATACATTCTGATAGACTATAAAGAGATGTGGTATTTTTAATTGATGATTTATATGTTTCATTGGATACATCAGAAAATTGATGGTCCGTTTCTCTATTCGGAGTAGAAGTTACCATTTCTTTGTCATTGTCGTTATTGTCAGATAAATCCTTTACTTCTGGCATGGTTTCTTGATAAATCTTTCCATGTTCAAGTTTTCTGAATTCACTAATAGATGTATCAATATCATCCTTGCAAACTATTTTATCTTTACCCACACTTATTTTCAGCTTGTGTATCGGTGAATATTTGCTGTTCACATATTGCTTCAATACAGGTAGTTTAGTACCAAGATCACTTTTGGAATATTTACGATGTACCTCTTCGGATAAATTAATATTTTCGATTTTCTCAGAACTACATCTACTGTCTGTTGAATTATTACTTTTTGATTCTACAGATACCTCTGAAGATTTCCGTTTTAAAATTGTTATATTTTCAGTGGGGATTAACGTATTTGTTTTAACAGTTTTGTTTTTGGATGACGTTATGGACTCTTTTTGTATTTTTTTTCTTAATGGTGGTGGTGTTGGACTAGTCAGTGACTTTGAAATAATCGTTGAGGATTTAGACAAACTTCGGTCTTTGTTAATAGGTGATACTTTAGATTTAGCAGCCATTGTTTTACTTCGATTTGGCAGCAATGGTACATTTTTTGTTTCAGTTTTTTCCTTTGACGATGTTAATGGTTTTGATTCAATTTTTAAAAAACTTCCGCTAACTGTAGTCTTTGGGTCTACATTTTTTGAACTCACTTCTTTATGGTTCTTTCTGATAACAGGAACTGTTTCACTAAGGGATTTATATGTCATATCAATGCGGTCATGAGGAACCTTATCAGTACTTGGAGATCTCTTTAATTTATAAAGTGGGGAGTATCTACTGTTAATGTTCTGTTTTAGTATGGGTAGTTTAGTAATATTACTAGTTTTTAAGTTCTCACAATATACTTCTTGCAACACATTTGAATCGTTTACATTTTCTGCACTATCTGCGTCATCAGACGAAATAGAAGTTTGACGTTTTAATACTTTATTGTCTTCAGACTCAATTGTCTTTCGTGACGGTACATCATGTTTTTTTTTAATCAAGTTTTTACTTGAAGAAATAAATTCTTTTTGTAATTGTGGTGACGTCACCGTTGATAATTCTATTGACCCGACAACTGGTGGTGGTAGAGGCAATTCTAATTCCTTTGTCTTGGGGTCATTGCTTAATTCAAGCTTACAATCGGAATTCATTTGTATAGTTCCATCAGTCTCCAACGTCGATGCAAAAGTTTCTGTCACCGCTAGCTTTGTGAACTGCGTAGTATTTTCTGAAAAAATATCATTCGTAACATCTTTTAATGTTAGACTGTCTACATTTTGATTGTCTAATACTTCATTTGAAACTTCAAAACCTTCGTCATTGGTGTCTGTATTTTGCACAATATTTTTTTGAATTTGTTTTAAATTTGTACTTAAAGATTCATTAGGAGTATTTCCACCACACCCTAAATCCAAATTCTCCGTGTCTTTAGTAAGTTGCTCTACAACTTTTTCGTCAATTTTCTTAGCTATAATACCATGCTTTATAACTTTTTGTTTAAAAGAAACTGCTTGAGGCTTAGATAATTCAGATGCCAAGAACGAATAAACTTTAAACTTCTCTCTATGTTCTTCCCGCACTTTTGGTAATGGAATCGGTCG
>JAPOND010000154.1:754340-764893 GCA_028829205.1 Ithomia salapia aquinia | reverse complement strand
GATTTAACACATCTGGTGACTAAATCCTACAAGATGCCAAATTATCATATCAATTGTCTAAGGACGCTCTTCAATGAATTAGGACCGAAGGAAGCACTATGGCGATTGTATTATATGCTCCATATATATTTACATATTATTTTTTTAATAAAAAAAGCCTTAATTCAACTTTTTGATTATAATCCACAACTAGTAAATTTAAATAACTTTTTTGATATCTTTTTAAGCCTTTTAAGATTATGATACACATTTATTCGTACCGTAATGAATGTCTATCATCCTCTTCATGGGCTAAATCCGCAATTAACTTTAGTTTTTTCTCTTTTGTACTTAAGACGTACACGTTTCCTCAAATCATAAAAATTAATTATGCCTCCAAAACCTTGTTTTTTTAAATACCTATATAACCAAAACTTGAACAGCACTACTAACGCAATTTTTGAGGCGTAGATTTTTTTTATTCAGTTATTATTATTAACACTCATATATCTACTAATAATAGTGTTTAAATATTCGCCGTTATTTTGAATTGCCAAAATAAGTTCATTTAAGAATTATAAAAAAATGGTTTTAGCATATAAACAAGAAAAAATATTATTACTCGATTACTATAGGGGTCAGAGTTAAGGAAAAATCCGATTTCAGGGAGACTAGAGCACGAAAGATTACAAAATGAAGTTAGTTAAAAAATATGACTTACACACAGTTTTCAGATTTAATATAGTATGTATGTATAAGTTTTATTCTCTGGTATCTCAGTTATATTTATGTAGTTCATCTTAACTATTTGTGTTATAAAATAATTAAGTAAATTAGTTTAAAAATTACCCCAACACAGCGAAATTTATATATATACTATTTTTTCAAACCTACATAAACAGAAATGGTTATCTACTTTACCTCGCAACCAAATTCAATTTTTTTTTAAAAGCATAGACACAATGTATACATTTTTTATCTGTACAAAGTAAATAAACAAAGTGCTAGGTTAGTTGGAAATTCTTTATCTAATTAAATAAATGATTTGGCAATATTATGATACACAAAGATTTTCTGTATAATAAATACAATACCATTATATTTAACATTACTCAATGTGTCTAATAAATTGTTATCATAGTAACATTTTGTTCGCGCTTATTCAAATCAGTTTGGCCAACATAACAAAATTAAAATTAACATAGAAAATTATTTTTGTTATGATGTAATCAAAAGCATATAATGTTCTTTTGCTCAATTTTTATCATATTCCGTATTATATCATATTTCTTTTATAAATCTTTCCTGGTCTTTTTACAATATTTTACAAAATTTCAATAGTATGATTTAGATATAAACATAAGACTGAACAAATTTCAAAGAACACATAATATTTTTAAACTTTTTGTTATTATATATTTTTTTATCTACTGGTATATTTTATTAAACTAAGTAATTATATACAAATATTTTTGTAAAAATGAATTTCATAGGCAATATAGATATTATTATTTTCTTTTTAATCTATACCTACCCATAGACAATTCTTGACGTCCGACGCCGTTCTTTCTCCTTTTGTTAAGTTGCCATTGCTGTTGCTAACGCCATTTTTGTTATACACTGTAAGCTGCATATGGTGATTTTATTATACTCATAGGCTTACTGTATAAGTGGGAAAGAGAAAGTTATATAGGATTGAATTACGAAGCTGCAACTAAACCGAATATTTTCTTCAAAGCTTATTTACGACGTTTCTCATTGTCTATGCTATAGATACGCATCCAGAGCGATACATACGGTATAAAGCTTTTAGTGACAAATGTATAGTAAAAATGAAGGAAAACGCTGTACTTAAGTGGCAAAAAGTTTATAATCCTAGCGGCCCTCAACCACGACCTCGCCATGGCCATCGCGCGGTTGCCATAAAGGATTTGATGATAGTTTTCGGCGGCGGAAATGAAGGGATAGTTCATGAGCTTCACGTCTTCAATACCACCACTAACCAATGGTTTGTTCCTGTTACAAAAGGAGAGGTGCCTCCAGGATGCGCTGCCTACGGCTTCGTGGTCGACGGAACCCGTCTTCTGGTTTTTGGCGGCATGGTAGAATACGGCAAGTATTCCAACGATCTATACGAGTTGCAGGCCTCTCGGTGGGAGTGGAAGCGTCTAAAGCCTCTTCCACCTAAGCAGGGATTACCTCCGTGCCCACGGCTCGGTCACAGTTTTACGCTCCTAAATGGTAAGGTATATCTCTTTGGAGGACTAGCTAACGAGAGTGATGATCCCAAGAACAACATACCGAGATATCTGAATGACCTATATACCTTGGAACTCTATCCAAATTCATCAATGACTGTATGGGATATACCTCTTACCTATGGCCAGTCACCTCCTCCACGCGAGTCACACAGTGGTGTTAGCTACACAGACAAAAATACAGGCAAATCTTCACTGATAATCTATGGTGGCATGAGTGGTTCACGTCTTGGTGACCTGTGGGTCCTCGATGTGGACAGCATGTCTTGGTCCCGGCCTGATCTTGGTGGCCCACCACCTCTCCCACGCTCATTACACACAGCTACTGTTATAGGCCACCATATGTATGTGTATGGTGGCTGGGTACCGCTGGTTCCAGATGAATCCAAACTAGCTACACATGAAAAAGAATGGAAGTGTACTAACACACTAGCATCTTTAAATTTAGAAACCATGACTTGGGATTGTATTGCTCTAGACAAGTTTGAAGAGTGTGTTCCGAGAGCTAGAGCTGGTCACAGTGCAGTTGCTATTCAAACAAGACTCTACATATGGTCTGGTCGTGATGGTTATAGAAAAACATGGAACAACCAAATTTGTTGCAAAGATCTGTGGTATCTAGAAGTTGGAGTTCCACCTCAAGCAGGTCGTGTTGCACTTGTGAGAGCTGGTACAACATCACTTGAACTTTGCTGGCCTGCAATGAATACTGTCACTACATATCTTCTTCAAGTTCAAAAATGTGGTAAAGTTACTCCAGCACGTTTTCCTACTGCTGCAGAGCCAGTTTCAGCTCCACCACCAGCATCACCCATCTCTGCTCAACAAGATGCTGCCAAAGCCTTTGGACTGACATCACCCATTGCTTCCAGCCTGCCATCTACACCTACTGATATACCAATTCGACCTCTTGCTGCTGTTTCATCACCAGCTTCCAATCCTATTGCATCAACACCACAGAAGGTAGTATCCGGAGCTATAAAAATGCCAGCACAGACAGCTGTTAAAATATCTCCTAACACTCCAAAACAAACATACCATGGCAAAACAGTAGTCAAGTCTCCAGCTGCAGGCTCTTCACAACAGATAAAGGTTGCTGCAGTCACTCCTCAAGGAGTCACGAGGATCGTAAGCGGTGTTGCGACGCCAAACACCGTTCGGGTGTCCACTCCGCAATCAAACGCACAGATAGTTCTAGGCGCGGCAGCCGGATCAACAGGATCACCTCGGTTTGTCCAAGTTAAAACTGGCTCCAATACTGGTGTCGTCAAATTAGGAAGCGGTAATGTGAAACTTGCCGGTAATGCTGTACCTCTGAAAATAGGTGCAGCCAATCTTCAAGGTAAGATAACAGCAAACAGTGTACAAAAGGTGGGCACTCCCTTAAAGCTTGGCGCTGGTAATGTTAAAATAAGCACGAGTAATGTGTTAGTAAAAACAGCCGGTGGCGTTCCTATCCAAGCGGGCGTCGGAAGCATGCAAACAAAGGCAGGAGTGCCCGTGAAGCTTGGTGCAGGCAATTTGCCTGTTATTGGAAGCACCGGTGGTGCGATACAGATTGCTAGCGGCACTATTGGACAACAGGTTAAAACGCCGGTGTATAAAATCGTGACGGCTAAGTCAAGCGATCAGGGAGCGACTGTCACAAATGCCGTTACTGGATCGCCGGCGGGGACAACTGTGCTGCGACAAGCGGGAGGAAACGCTGGCATCCCTGTTATTATTAAGAAAACTCCGGGAGCTAGTTCGCAATCGAGTACAACGCCTCAGTATGTGACACTGGTGAAGACTTCAACAGGTATGACTGTGGCGACAGTTCCCAAAATGGCTATGATGCAAAACCGACCGGCGACGCCAGCGGTCGCGGGGCAGGGCATTGCACCGGGCGCGACGATCGTGAAGCTGGTGTCGGCTAACTCTGTAGGTGGCAATAAGATCATCACGCTGCCGTCCAACATGCTGCAGCTCGGCAAAGCTGGCGTGGGTGGCAAACAGACCATCGTCATCACCAAGTCGGCGAGCCAGGCGCAACAGGGCCAACCACAGTGAGGAAGGGCTCGCCGGACCCTCTGAGCGAGTGATACTGAGTGCCCTTAGCGTCGCGAGCCTGCGCTCGGTGCTGGTGAATACTGAAAGGTATCTAGATTGTACATTTTCATGAGAAACACTAAAGTGAAGTTGATTGAACGATATATGATGATAGATTATTAAATCATATGAGTTTTTTGTATGTTAATGGGTCTTTGTAGAGATTGTCCTCTTAGAGTTTTTACTAAAATATATTATTTACTCTTGTAATATTATTTTAAAAGTTGTCTGTTTTCATTAGAACCCATAACTTGTAATGATCTGTCTTGTAATGTTGTTATGCAGTCAAATGTTTGTTTGAAGCCCTCGCTAGCCGTACTTGTCACGTGTGAGCTAGTTTTACTAAATAATGCGCAAGTGCCTGCCAAGCAGCCCGTTGCTGTGTGAGTGAAGGGAGAGGGCAAGGGGAGTGTAGAGTATCACTTTTTAAACTTAATCAATTAGATTATAAAAGATTATTCAATTTGAGGTTTATTATTTTATGTGTTTATAGATTTATTTCTAAATTAGAATATTTTTGTATGTAAACGGTATTAATAAGGAAAAAATAATATAATTTTTCAGTAACTATAATCATGACCAAATACTGCCATGATAAACTATAACTGCAGTGCTTGAGATTCCAAATTTTCACTTGTTTGCTGTGCAATTATGTTGCAGTGTCTTCCTTGCATTGGTTTATATCTTATATTGGTTTCTAACAATGTTGCATAAATTGAAGCAACGGCAAGACAGTGCCTACTGGATAGTATATATTCCATAAACTATATTCTGATGACCTGTATGCCAAGTAGTACACCAAGTGAACTACTTGCATCAAGGCCATCATGACCAGCATTTTAGATTTAGTTAAATCACAATATAATATTATATTATGCACTATTTAAGTTTTTATGACAAACCATTGTTGATGTTTATGTGGTTTATGATGGGTCTGGTGTGAAGATCATAATAAGAGACACTCCTTAGTTGAGGCTATTTTTCTACAACACCCCATTGGTCTAAGGTACTGACTTGGGCTGTAAAAGTTGACATTTCATAGACTATGCCGAACTATAAAGAGCACAATTTTATCCAAATATATGCAATCGAACTATAACATTAAATTAAATATATTGTATAATTATCTGAACAGTATAATTAATATGATCTTTAGATTTCGTCATAGTCAATAAAAATGAGATATTACTATGTGCCTAATGAGGGAAAGGAGGGGGAAAAGGGGCAGTTCATATAATTTATATTGACATAAATGCAGAATATCACTACAAAGTTGTGAAAAAATGTGTTACATAATAAAATTCTGCATTTGAGATGTAGGTTAAGCTAGCTGTATGTATTAGAGTAAACTCGAAGTAAGCGAGGTATGAAATGTAAATATCAGTAAGTAGATAAATTTGATGTTATAGTTTGTTCATATTATGTTCATTTGCTTGAATAAACGATTTGGATAAGCGCGCCTTTTATTTGCATCGTCAATTACCTTATAGTAATCTCTAATAAGTTAAAATATTTATTTATTGCATCAGCTTGTTTATTAACACCTAATGCATGCTGATATTAATTTACATTTTTATAATGTGACATTCAAATATAATAGCTAATTTGCATCGCAGTGATACTTCCATTTGCATCTAATGCTTTTATTTCGGTCTTTATAGTGAAAAGGCAAGTAGTAATTAATTATCTAATTTTAGACGCCATTAAGTTTTAATTAATTTATTTTTTCATTTTTAATCAATTGTTTTTTATTCAAGATTTTCATTTTATTACTCGATTACTCTAAATGTTCGCTTAAGTTTATTGTTATAGTAGTAAGACTATTGTTACTATAAATGCAATGTTTTGCATGTAATTTAAATATTTAATCGTGTGCATCAATGTTCAATATGCAATTATCTATATTTGACCGTTGCGCTCTCTAGTTATACGTATTTGAACTATTCTATGGATTGCTCGGATTTCATTTGTTGTAGTCTGTATATAATACGCTAGATGGCGTTAAATTATAATAATATAAATTTTCCAAATTATACAATTTATTTATTATTGTTGTACATACCACACTAATAAACTTTTTTATTGAGCTCATTGGGTGTTTATTACCGTCTTTAATTAATTAGCTCTTTACGGTGTCAGAGTTTTTTTTAAATTATCGAAATCTGTGAATTTCCTTGGAACTTACATTTTATGAAGTAAAAATAAATAATTTATCGCTCTTATAAAATGGTTTCAAGTAAGTATAAAAGGAAAGACAATAAAAATTCAAATTAAACAAATTTATTTACAATTTTCTTTCTTTACATAGGTATAGCTTTTTAATTTTAATAATTGCGTGCTTTATATGTAAATAAATAAGTATTATATATATAAAAGTGTAAATTTTATTAAAATATGTTGTATAGTTTTCACAAGAATACATATTATATTACATATAAATACGCATACCTACATTGATTAACAACACGCTTTTTGTATTGTTACATGTAAAAGTGTATTTATGTGTAATAAAATCTATATCTATAATAATAAATAAAATTGTAACTGAACGATGTCTTAAAATTATAAGTGATCGTTGCCTGTACATGAACTATAAAATAATCATCATAGGGGTCTTTATAAACGCAAGAGAACCCAAAGCAATGTTTTCTTTTTGTCTTTATATCTTTATTTTGTGCACGTTTTTCTTAGAAACGACTTAACCGATTTAGAAGGTTCAGTAATAAATTATGATAGGTTTCACTTTTAGTGCTTATTTCTTTTAAATCGATTAACAAATAAAGAAGTTATGGCAGATTATCTCAATCACATGGTATTTGCCTACCTACTAAGTAAAATATAATAAATCTATAGAGGATTCGTTTCTGTACGTTAAAGATACCTACTATCAGTTTGTCTGTTTAGTTGCAAGCACTGCGTAAAATCTACAAAGCCAAAGTAAAAAACTTTTAAACATAAAAATGTTACGTGGCGAAGCCGCTGGCACTGCTAGCAGTAGGTATGTATAATAAATTAACACTTAAGCAAAGTTAATAATATTAGTTATTCTCTATAAAAAAGTCATGCACTCGGCTAAGGTACTAGTTTTGTTTTTTTACTTGACATTTTCTATCAGGTTTTATTTATTTAGTATTACTAAATCAAATGTCTATATGTAGTAGGTATATGGCTCATCCCAGTATTCCGCACGTAATTACACTCATACAACTCCTTCTGCTTCCTTCTTCAGGTTTAACTTCAACTACTCGCTTTATCTTCTTTTCGTTTGCGTCATATTTTCTTTCCTCCTGAAATTATAAAAATGCAATTTTTAATTGTTCTTGACATTATTTAACAACGACTGCTGTGATTCGCGAATAAAACCTTCCTAAATCATTTAGAGGGAGATGACTGAATCGGCTAAGGAACATAAATGCAAGTACCTTGACCACTGTTCCGAAATATGGCGAAAATCCCGCCATCATACATTTTCAAGGGGGTGTGACAATTTTTCCATATCGATAAAAATATTTCAAAGTGTATGTATATCTTTAAGTTATTTGGATAATGATTCTATTAAAATACTGTAATTAAATATTTTTAAATACTTTTTTAAATTATGTATATATAATTCTTAAATACATGGTTTAAGAATAATGTAACTACCTATATTACACCTAATAATAAATGTTGATATGTTGATACATCGAACACTAGATGGCGTTTAGCTTTAAAAACGTATGTGAATGCGAACTTTAGACGTTGTCACCATGAAGTTATATTGAAGAATTCTTTTTAAAATACCATAAGTTTTCTTTCCAAGACAATAATAATTACCATATATTTTAACGCTTTCATATTATAAGTAAGGAAAATAAGAACCAATGGCTGCACTCAGTTCACTTATCATTAACGCGGCAATAACGGGAATATGGTTTAATATTCTCTTAATAATGCTATAAGAAACTGGCTCGTAATGGAAGAGATTGCTTTAGTAGCAATGAGCTGTTTCTGGCAGTCTATTTTTATTGACAAATGGTCTTAGATGCAATTTCATAAATAAGTGCGAACAAGAAAAGTTTATGAATTCATCTGTGATGGCAATAAACATACAAATTAAAATATTTATTTGATCCTTACATACCTAATCGTGTAATAATATTAACGTTATGTCATACCGATTATTCTTGATAATTCTCTTTATCACCATACTCGGATAAAAAGGCAATTCATACAATAATTTTGTAATCGAAGCCCCAAATATTAAATTCAAAAGAATTGTGCCGCTCAGACAGACTGTACTTTCTTATGATTACTGTATGTACCTATGTACGATAATTTTAAGAGGCAAATGACAAATCCTACTGTAGTAAACATAGTATACACGGAAATAAAACAGAAAATAGTCTAGAGATAGTAATTTTAAGTCACTAAAAAGGACGAAGATATCAGTTTGTCAAAACTTTTTATAAAATAATAGAAAAGTTGTAATAAACATAATATATGTATACTCACATCTACAATTTCTCCTATTCTGTATTTCTCTAATAGTTTATAGGCTGTTGATGAGTGTCCGGATTCAACGAAGACCTTCGTAACGTCGCGGCCACCCTCCTCTGTGATAACATCACCAGCTGGATGCTGCAGAATTAATAGACTTATTAAAGATTTTTTTTTTATTTTTAACCAGGGTTTCAGGAGTATTTTTCTTTTTTGATAATATTCCTTTCTAAAGTCATTTTAGACGCCTAATAAGTAACGTTATTAAATATATAAAAAAGTAGGTACAATAATATATAAATCAAATCATTGCTCTGAGTTTTAACTGAAACTGAAACCTATTTTTATATTTATTAATGAAAAAGTACTACTTAGTCTAAATCGACCGTGAGAAGGACAAAACAAACATGGCGCGTAACAGAAAAATTTGACGCGTAACGAAAAGTGACGGCAACTTTTTTCGAACCCCGATAAAGAAATTTAAATTCAAAAAGAACATCGTATTGTAAATATTGACGAAAATATGCATTTTTTTCATTAATTAAAAAGCCCGTAATTCAAAATATTTTATTGTTCTCAAAGGGTCACAACTCAAACTTACTTAACCGAAGCTCTTGTTTGCGGAGCTTTTAAAGCCGAGGTAAGCTCAGAAGTATCGAAAACTCCTCGAAACTCTCTGAGAGTTGACTCAAAGTAAGCAGTTCACTCTTGACTTTTAAACAATATCATATTCTGACTCACATAGCAATATCTAATTACCATACTATTATATATAGAGCAGAAAAGCCATAGGCCTATTAGTGCGTGAGTCTAACAAATAATAAAAGAGGGAGGATTATAGATCCATAAATATCCTTGTCTAATGACATATGAGAGGCAGATATGTAGCCTCATTTGCTTTCTCTTTTTTTTCTATGGTCACATTTTGGGATTTCTTATTCTATATATAATATTTTTATACTAATTACGCTTGTCTTTACAATTTTAAAAACAATAATGTCAGATACCTACATTATGAGGTTATCAAGTAAATTTTGTGTTGATTTTTCTTACATGATTCATAGAAATAGGTCATAACAAAACTACTTCTGTTTTGTTAACAACGCTAAATTTAATTTTAAAATCTTTCAACGTTTTTATAATATTGCTTTCTGCTAAGGTTCAGTTTGTTGATATTTCTCAATTATGTTATAAGCTCACATCATCATTAAATCATACTGGGTCACTAAACCATATGTCAATATTTTTTATATCTCTTGTTGGTTTTATGTTTATTAGTTTGTTGGTGGAAAATTACAACTTTTACCGTCATTGTGTCATATCAGAAACTTTTCGCATTCAATAAAACATTTGGAAGTATTTAAATTTAACATCTGTTTTAGATCTTTTAATTTATTTGCGAGAAAAAAAAATTGTCGAAAAATGTATAATTTGCATTTAAACAAATGTAATATCTTAGTGGTTAAATCATAAAGAATATACAGATTAAGTATATTTTGTAAATAAGATTACAAAAAACAATGATATAAAAATCGTGGATATTTTATATCTTTTAAAATTACAACTAAAAGTTTAAAAGTTTCATTTCGTCTATCAGAACATCTTTCTAACTAAGTTTACTTTAAAGTTTCAAGAAACTAGTAGATATATTATATCAGCACATTTTATATACCTACTTCGTTTGATTTTTAATAAAACTTTGAAAGTTTTCTAAACTTGGCGAAGATTCAGAACTATTCAGTGTTGAGG
>JAPOND010000154.1:383377-394109 GCA_028829205.1 Ithomia salapia aquinia | reverse complement strand
TCGTGGTACTTGCTATCATGTAAAACACATATGTATGATCACTAAACTATACTATCGACTTTAGTGTGTGCCAATATACTGTAAATACACAGTTAATATGCACCTTATTTTTACAAGAACACACGAGTAGTTATGGTAAATGTAATAAAAAAATAATAAAAAGCTTCACTTAACAAAATGTAAACAAATTTGTTTTGTTGCCGACGATCAAATAAATCAATCATGGTGAAAAGTTGGTATTGTATCGCTCATAAACAAATCCAAGCGAGTAAAAATTTGCGAAACTTGTAATACAACTGCTTTATTCGAAATTTGTATCCTCATCTGTACGTCACTAAGTCTAAACATTGAGTTTTTTGGAAGATTGATTTCCAACCACTCATGGCTATTTAGACCTGTTATTAAAACAATTTAAAATAAATTTTGGTCATACATAATTACATTTTAACTAAATATATAAATTAAACGTTAGGGCTAATTTATATATCTAAGTCTTCAATAACATAAATTTATTTTATGTATCATCTTAATGTTGGAGGTTCGTGAAAATTTTAAAGGGACGCTCTTTTGGGAAGATCGTGCTCATCCAAGCTTTATTAATAACGCTTCTGTATTTAATCCCTTGTATAAACTAACTGTCTATATATACCGACGTAGGAATAAAATAGACGCTATAATTTCTATCAAAGTTATGAACATGCAATATATTAGAAAAAAACATATTATAAACATATTAGAATATTAATTATAGTATCTACCTTACTATTCAGGATAAGGAAAATAAACAAGATATCGAGCAAGTCTAATTGCTAGAACTGACACCAAACTACTGATACGATTTGGTGCTCAAAAAAGAGTATTTTATTATTTTAACCGACAGATCAAGGTTGAATACAATTAACAACAATCTTTGTATGTATCTGAAATTATTAGAGAATAGGTTCTACTTATCAAATAATAAGAAATTTTAAAATCAACGCTTGCCACCAGACGATTGACCTTATGTCAAAAGGTCAAGCATCGAAACGCAGTTATTATTTTGATTATCTTTCATTTAATTTTATAGGTAATATTTATTTAACTTTTTTCCTAGTGATTTATCTGGTTTGTTTTAATTTTTTCAGTTAGTCTAGTATCGAGTTCTGTACGGTTCCTGTGCAACTGGCAACATATTAATAACATGTTGCGACACGCCAACTTTTATGAACACTATTTGGTTTCGTCGTCATAGTTGTGTAACTATTTTATTTCAGTAGACTAGCCATGTCGGCGTTTAGAGATTTCATTCATCTTCTTGTAGAACGGATAATGAAAACTAAACAAAATGCGCAATATCCGGGTTGTGTGAAAAAATTTGTACTGGAAAATATACAATTTATTATCTACGTCAACTTATTTTAAAATATATTTGACGCGTTATCAAAATCACGCACGGTTTCACATATAAAACAATTTTGTAAGTCTATAAACACACATTGCTTAAAGTTATATTAAGCGAATAATTTAACAACTTGATGAATTCAAAATCAACACAAATAATCAAAACTTGATTGATATAATATATTATGATAATTTGCTTTCCATAACATTACCAACACGTTATAAATATGTCATCGGCATTATACACGTCACTGACACCCCCTCCCACCCCTGAACCCCCCCTCCAATGTAATTAACGTTACACAAATAGTCAACAACAATAGCATGCTCGGTATGAAATTATGTTGTTTGATTACAATTAGGAGTTTCCCGGTGGAAAATAAGTATGTAATAGTATAAGAAATTATTATACAGTTTATTAAAAATTAACTGTCTTATTACATTATTTTTTAAAAGGTTTTACCTGAATGTACCTGAACTTGTACTCTATTATATTCTTAATTCCAGAGAATTATCGATAAAATAAATGGTTTTGATTATAGATACTCAATAACGAATTTTAAATTTGTTTCATGTTATCACTTTCAAAATTTAAAAGCGGAATATTTTTTTATTAAAGCCTTTGACGGACACAAGGGCTTCAGCCTGTAGCTGCATTTTCGCTTAATTGATTTTGGTATAAAAAATACACTCCTAGGAAAATATATTTTAACCAACAACATTTAATATTCTTTGCACATCTTATCATACCGCGATTTAAAGCCAGCTTAAATTTTTATGAGAATTAGTAGGTTTTTACAGCAAGTCTATTAGTTTTGTAAAAAGGATAACAATTGATTATTTTAAGAGCTTCCGTTTTTTTTTACTCATTTCAAACTACAGATTAAATAACGTAACTAAAGAATTCTGTTTGTTATTTTATACAAACATAATCAGAACCTATTACGGTAGTAATATATAGTAGACGTACAACAAAAAATAAGTTAAAGTACATTTAACCTCGAGTTTCGTCAATTGCTTAGTTTTCTTAATAGTCAATATTGACGTGTCGATAACTTGCACCGCCGTTAAAGACCTTCAAAAGTAAATAAATAATAGTAACGATGTTCATTTTTCTGCCGCGTTCAGATTCAATATTCAATTAAATTTAAGTCCTGTGTGTTCTGTGAGCAAAATTCAACGCTCGTGATTCGACTTGTTTGCTTAGAATATATTGACTAAACATTTTCTAATTATAGTCAATAATTCTGGTGTCTTGATTGTCGAGGGAAATGTTTAATTTAGTGGTTTCTAATTTCATTCGGTGTATTTATATAAAACAACATCATAGGCACATAGCAGTAGTTTGATTATTCTAAATAATACAATTAAACAATTTAATATTATGTACGACTTGTATTATTTCAACAACGATATAAATGAAATATTCTTCGTTACAAAATTTCCTTATTTTCCTCATATTAAAAGTATAGTGTCATCTCAGAATATTGTATTTTCCCGCCATTTTAATATTAAACAAGTGTCAATTGATCTGTCACTGTCATGTTTTAATATTTATACTAGTTTACTGTTTGTGACTTTTGTCTGTGTGCGGATAAACTTATTGTGGATTTTTCGCAACGGTTTTGTAAATTAAAAGTGTATATACGAGTATATATAACTAGGGCCGTCAGCACGCAAGCGGGTGGAGCTGAGTGAAGCTGCGCGATGGATAATATTATTAAATGAGTATTGAATTGAAAGAATGATTAAAACAAATCTTCATTCTAAGGTAAAACAAGAATATCGGACCACCAAAAAAATTCAGAAACTATATATCTCCATTTTCAGACATATGAGCATGTGAATAAGAAACAAACAGAGAAAGCAACAATATACGTTTGTCAAGGCTTTGAGAGGCAGAGCAGTTGTACCTCTTACCTTGTCTAAAGTTGCGATGCATTTATCAAATATCGAGTTGGTTTATATGAACGTAGACAATCGCAACGCAAAGGAACTATATCTCTGATTATCGTGTTAAAAGTTCATGCCCGCGCATTTTCAAAACGTTCCATATGTTATCTCTATGGGACACATTTTTTTTAATAATCTTAAAATCTAGAATCACGATTTTTTTCGAAAAATATTCAGTGCTTATGTCTCGTTGCGATTCGCCTATGTGCAAAATTTCAAAATGAATGCTAATTTTTAAGAAATATAAGATTCCATCGAAACACACTTTTGACCGGTAGGTAAGTATAATAAATATAAAGACGCGATGGTATATTTAATGATTTGCTATTCGTTTTATTATTTGTGATACTGTTACTTTCATTTTATTGACAAAAAATATTTTTTCTTAAATATACATTTTTTATTAATGTAAATACTTTAGATGGGAATGAGAATATGCAAAGATTTAATTATAGATTTCTTAAAGAAAATAGAAGGTTTTGAATTCAGTACTGAATAACAGTTAAGGTGATTTCATACTGTTATCTGTACAGACGACAGATGGACGAACATACAGATGTTCGTCCATCCGTACAGGTCTTGCTTATCCATTTATACGGACCGATCGATTTTCACGAGTCTTCTCGTAAATCTGTCTAACATGAACCGCTCTAGCTGTAATAAAATATATAGGTAAAGGTAGGTTAATTTTTGGTACAGAAAAAAAAAATACCAAAATAATAATAATCTCTACTTATTATACTCGTACTAATTGTTGGATATGATAAGAATATATTTTTATGTTTTTTCTAATTTTAATTAATAAATGATAATATACCTACACATTAATTATTTAATGCTATTCTCGGTGTTAAATGATTTTGATACTTTACATTTATTTCAAAGTTTAAGACAAAATTGACATTTCAAAATAGGGTAGAGTTATTGTTACAAAAAAGCTATTTTAAGATTTACAAAATAATATTTCTAAAAAGATTCTTATCTGCTTCATGCCCTTACTAAATATCGTTAACACTGGTCTGGGAATATTTAAAAGCAAGCCAGTTTTAAACAGAAATTGATATAATAAATTAAAGCAGGCATTATTACTACTACTTTATATAGCTTAAATGAATGTGTAATTTTAATTTATAATTTACTTATGTATATAGTAATAAATTTAATATTTCTGCTTTTCTGATCATTAATAATTATAATATTAATTAGTTTAACTGTAACTCTAATAAAATAATTAGCTTAATTATAACTATAATAAAAAATATTAATTATAATGGTACGAATTACTACTACTAATTAAAAATGAGGTATTTTTTAATTATAGATTTTATTGTTGAAATTTATATTTTAATGAATCTCCATATTTGTTACATTTAATCAATCAGTCTTGCTTTGCTACGGTCTTGTTGATAACATACAAACGGACATACAATATCAGCTGAACTTTAATATAAACAGTCTACTGTCAGATAGTGTCGCGATAAGTCGTGTTGTATAGTATTGGATGTATTATAATGAATGTTATAGTATTTTTATTAATTGCGGGTGCGGCGTCAGCGCGGCACGTGCTGGACGCACAGTATAATAATCATGATATAGATGGAGGTGTTGTGATCGATGGAAGAAACAGTGAATATATAAGTCAAAACCCTGAGAGAACACCATTTATTAGTAGACAAACTGACAAAGCTATCCGCACGAAAACTAACCAACGATTTGTTCAGCCCACTGGGAAATATATTAAACAGAATGAAGAGGAGTCATTAAATAATTTCAGAAATGACGAAAACCATCAAAGTCTGAGAACTAACGCACACACCACTAAAGCTTACAGCACGACAGAGTATATTATGCAAGGTGATAATGTTTATACCAACAAAAAAGAACCAAACAACATTGTTGAAAGGAATCTTGCTAACCAAGGTTTAATAACCGGATTCGTGTATCAGCAAGGTACACAAAACGGTGGATTTATCAAAGGTGACTTGCCAAAATCAAGAATAGAAAACAGACCATCTATCAACTATAATCAAGGAAATAGAAGATCAGAAACCAATATACCTCTGAAATACACTCAAAACGAAAGAACACTTAATATCACAAATAATAAAAAAAAACCAGCGGATATGCAGGAAACAGTTCTCATTCAACCGATTCCGACTGAAGAGACTAAAGGGATCGAAAGACTTCCTAAAACTAATACTGATAAACAGACATGGGTGTGGGGGACAGAGAAACCCAACCAGACCCAACGGGACGTGAACACCGAACCCGATTTTCTGGACAACAGAGCCGCTTTTACTGGAGACCGATGTTCCTCAGGGTTCGCCAAAGTAATGGGAATGTGTGTGGTAAAAGACTAATTATAATGACTGGAAATGTAGCATTTCAGCAATTTATAGTACTATAACTTTATTTCGTTTTTTTTATGATTATAATATTTGTAAATATTTAACGCAATCGTGTAAATAATAAATTAATAAGTAGTCGATAATATTGATGTCAATTATGCTTAAGATATAAAATGACCTATAATAAGACAACGGTCTGCATTTAGTATTTGAATAAAATTATGTTAGTTTTATTCAAATAGTAGTATATATATTTTTTTCTGTGTATATTCAAGTGTGTCTGTGTAATATACATTTCGGCGTATAAATATTTAAAAGAATCTTTATGTTTATTTAAGAGTATAGTAAAGAAATAATTTTTCATTATTTTCTAAATAATAAGACTAATAAATGAACCCCGAATATTCGACTAAATCTTCATTTAAGTTTTTTTATTAATCTTCAATCCACCGACTCGTCGCACTTTTACATTTTATATAAGTTTTGTTATATTTAATACATAAAGTAGTATATACAGTTAGACAATACATTTAGTAATTAAACAAATTTGCATTAGATGTGTATTTAATAAATGTTATAGACAGTCAATAGCGTAGATTAGAGTTGTCAGTCAATTTCTCCCCAACTGAGGTTATTATTATTTCACGAATAACGCAACTCAACAGCATTTATTAAATGGAGTACCTGCTTGTGAAGCGAGTTAATCTTTTGTTTGATAACACTTATAACTAATGTTGAAGCAGTTATTTATTTAATTTTTTATGTTATAAAAATTATTGTGGCTAAAAAGTAAATAAATGATAAAAACTTACTCAAAGCTACAAAAGAAATAGTGAAAACTAACATGTAATAGGTTTAATTGCAGGTTTTACATGATGGACAAACCCAAATGTATATGTAATCCTCCATTATGTTTGATTGTAAGGAGTAGATACACAGTTAATATTAAGTTATATATAAAAAAAAAATCAAAAATACCTCATAAAATGTGAACAAATTTTGTTTTGTTGTCAACCATCAAATAAATCAATCATGGTGAAAAGTTGGGATTGTATTGCTCATAAACAAATTCTTGAACTTTTGTTATACAACTGCTTTATTCCGCAATTCGTCTCCTTATCTGTGCGTCACTAAGTTTGACTTTGAGTTGACTTTCAACAACGTGACTATTTAGACATTATTAAATCAAAACTCAATAAATCTTGATTATAAATAATTAAATTTAAACTAAATGTATGTTACGACTAATTTATATATCTGAGATTTCAATAGAATCAAGACCCTATATATATTATCTCATTAATTTAGAGATTCATAAAAGATATGCTCTTCTATTTCTGTGTTGGTGATTTGGTCTTTGAAAATTGTAGAGACACTGGAACGCTCTTTTGGGAAGATCGTGCTTATTCAAGCTTTGCTAATCGCTACGCTTCTGCATTCAATCCTATGTTTATATATACATCATTGTAGAAATAAAAACACGCCTTACTGACTAACAGATATGCAACATATTGGAAAAACTAAATTATTAACACATCAATCCCAGCTTTGTAAGGTTTCTAATGAAGGATAAGGAAAAAGACGAATAACATAATAGGAAATAGGACCAAAATTAAGGTTAGATATGTATATATAAAATATAAAGATATAAGCCAAGTCTAATCGCCAGAACTGATACTAAATTATAGACACGATGTGGTGCTCAAAAGAAGCGGAAGTTTTAATTATTCTAACCGACAGTAAAAAATTGATAATGAATGTGATTGTAAAAATGTTTTTGGGCGTAATACTTTTCTCTCTTATTAACTGATATTTTTTTTAATGAATGCAAAATTACTGTTAAACAACGACCCACCCTAATGTCACAGGCTTAAGATGATCTTACATTCATTTTAATAACATACAAGTAATATTTATTTTAAATTATTTCCTTCTAATCAAATTCGTTTGTTTAAATTTTTATTTGTTAGAATCAACATTTGCACTTTCACGAGTCAATCAACTGGCATCACCTATCACCCTTTGCGACACACCATCTTTTATAAACACTATTTGGTTTTGTTGTCATAGTTCTCTTGGTGTAACTATTGGATTTGTTGGATATCGTATCAAACACTTATATATTTTTTTTATTAGTCGAGAGAAGTATGTTTAAAGTTATATTAAGCGAATAAATGAACAACTTTATAATATAAAAATTAACACTATTAATCAAAACTTACTCAATATTAATGATTAGCTTTCAAAAACAATACCGCCACTTTATAGAGATGTCATAGGAATGATATACTAACACTCTCTCCCTCCCTTTAACCCCCCTCTCTCTTTCTCTCCAGCCCGTTGAAGAGAATCTTTCACTATTTTATCTAAGATGCGGTCTCTACTCCAGGCCTGTCGTCTGCTCTAATATGCAACGGTCGTGTGACATACGAGACCAGCCTACTTCATCATGCTGATCTGGCGAGCTATGTCAGTTTTCCTTCACCTGTCCTTTTTTATGAAAGTTATTCATATTTTTTATGAAAGTTTGAACTATTATGAAATGCTATATTATCTAAATGTTTAACTTCTACTATTATATTCTTAAAAGCTTTCAGAGAATTATCGATAAAATAAATGGTTTCGATTATAGAAACTCAATAACGAATTGTTAAAAGCTTGATAGGATTAAATTTGTTTCATGTTAACCACGTTTAAAATTTAAAAGCGTAATATTTTTTTATTAAAACTTTCAACAGACTCAATGGCTTAAAGCCTGAAGCTTTTTTTTGGTGTTATTTGTTTTTCACTTGAAAATATAAATTGCACTAACCTAATGAAACTAAACTGTAAATCTGTAAATTTTAATCAAGAACGCTTATACCAATCCAAGAGCCCGCACAGTTTTTTTTCGTCACAAACTGTAGTGGTTAACGTTGTAACACTTTTACAGAAGGTCTACGCAATTGAAGGCCTTAGATAAATCTCAACATACCCCGATTGGAATCTGAGACTTCTCCCATGCGTCGCAAATATGATTGAGGAGTGTGATACCTGCATCAGTAGTAGATTTATTTTATCTTCTGATTTAAAGTTTGTATTACTAACGATTATTGATTTAGTTTGTACGCAACGATGTACAGAACGATCGTGACTCCATTGCGTCTCACTATATAAATAATATAACTTTCTTCTACTTCTATATATTCTCACGGTTTCCCAATCGTAAAAGTATTTTTGTTATCGTTTTTGGTTTTAAAATATTATTCAATTAATTTAGCAAGAAATTTAAAATTGTATTATATAAAATTTGCATTATTGTCAATCGTTATCCTCGCATCATAAATGTTATAGTGACAAAATACATTATCAATGCAAGTTGCGAACACATAAGTAAAGTAGGTTCCGGAAAGAAAGCAACATGTTATAAGTTTTAAAGAAATTAAATAAATGTTCACTAGAAGAAGTTACTCGTACTGTATCTACATCGAAGTCATCGTAGACCATCAAAGTCTAGTTTTTGAAATATAGCTTGACTAAAATATCCTTCGCCAAAGGGGGACCAGTGTATGCATAAAATAATGTATTTATCGAGTTCAATGAAGGATATTTCAATAGCTCACTCGATATAGAGCGCCACAGTGTCTGATCAAGACTTTAAAATTACATCATTACGAGCTAAGGTAAGTGACCCAGTTCGCTTTCTCTCTTAAGAAGGAACTTGACATCTTTAATTTTGTACATTTATTATATTTATGCTCTTTGACATTAATAATAATGCACTATAATATTATATTTTGTTACAAACAATACCACTTGCCTTGTATTTTTTGATGGTCAATATTTAACAGCTTAGGCTTTGTCTTATTATTTCGTTAAAGTGTTACTACGTACGTACTATGTTAATAGTATTACATTTATTTTTCGTCACATCTTATAATGACGTTTTTAAGACAAGTAACTAATTCTGTTTATTATTTTTAAATTATTCTGGTATGACTAATAAAAAAATAAAGGAAAATATATAAAAAATATAACGTAAGAAACGTTTAACCTCGAATTTGTCGATTGCTCAGTTTTTCTCGGTAAGAAATATTTAATTGACGATAACTCGCACGACCCTTATTAAAGAACTCCAAAACTAAATAATGGTAACGATGTTCATATTTCTGCCGCGTTCAGATGTTTCAATATTCAATTAAATTAAGCCCTGTGTTCTGTGAGCAAAATTCAACGCTCGTGATTCGACTTGTTTGCTTAGGATATATTGACTAAACATTTTCTAATTATAGTCAATAATTCTGGTGTCTTGATTGTCGAGGGAAATGTTTAATTTAGTGGTTTGTAACTTCGTTTGGTGTAATTATTTAACACAACACCATAGGCACATCCCAGGAATTTGATTATCCTTATCAATATAGTTCTATTATTTTAATATTACAACGATATACTAAAAAAAATAATTGCCGCGTCATTGTCGCCATGTTTTAATAAGAATGTCTAAAAAACAAATTTCAATTGACCTGTCACTGTCATGTTTTATTATATACATTAGTTTATATGTGGGTGACTTGTGTCTGTGTGCGGATAAATTTATTGTTGTATTGTATGTAAATGTATTGGGTTTTTCGCAACGAATTCATAGATTAAGTGAGAATCTAAAAACGCGATGAGTATCTTTAATGGATGTTATCCAATTTGTTATTAGTTTTATCTTTTATGTTAGTATGGGCTGGATTGGAGTTATTTTGGAGCATATGGTTTCGAGTAAAAAAATATAATTTTACCCATTGCCATTAAAACGTAACTTAGGCCCACAGAGTGAAGGATACGAGAGACAGGGGTTCGGATATTAGACTTTGTCATTTACCGGAAGGACTTCTATTGGCTATTGGTGAACTTTGTTTTTTTTAGTGACAATCAATTTTTAGATGTCAACAGAACGCTTATGACAGCTGAGATTTTTATCTCAGTTTGTCAACGTAGTTGTAAAATACGAAATTAGCTTTTTGTAAAACATTCAAGTTACTGCACATAAGCTTTAACACCTATAATGTCACCAGTTGTGTTTT
>JAPOND010000154.1:96669-113117 GCA_028829205.1 Ithomia salapia aquinia | reverse complement strand
TATTGTATGTATATACAAATGTATTTCTTTAATGATTTTTAAAAAAGATGTCGGCATTTTAAAAAAATTGGTTTAGACAAAAGTGACAGACCCTGGTTTAACTTAAACTAGAATATATATTTCTAAAATAAAAACATGGTAGGCAACACAGTAGTTCAGTTGGGAGAGAGACGGTGACAGTGTGCCTAATGTCGCAGGTTCAATGCCATGACTGACACTGACATGACTCATCAATCATGTTTATAGATATAGTTTATTTTTTTCATCCGGCTGCACGTTACTAGTGATGTAGGTATAAATGATATACCTACCCAAAACGAATTCGTAATAATTAACGCTACTTGGTAGTTAGTACAACCCAATGCTGTGACTTATGTTGTAGGTGCATATAAGACCAAACGTCTTTTAGTACTTCTAAATAGCAGACGAAGTCGCTGGCAATAGCTGTAAATTTTCCATCTTTCATGTCAGCATTGCAATATAAATATTGTTCACAAGAAACATCATAAAACATGAGACTAATTTGAAACTGGCAACAGAATAAATATAGACTACATATATCTTAATTACAAAAACTAGTTACACTATTACCAGAATTACATTGTAAGAGAAGCAACTTCTTATGTGCATGTACGTATTTAATTACTACTATGTAGGCTATAATTAAAAGGTATATAATATTTTACTTTTAGCACTAGGCACAATACAAATGAATGAATCTTTTGGTACTAAATCTTTTGACAGTGATTCCGATAATTTTGTTGACATACCTTTTTAGAAATGAATTTGAATGAATGAATCTTTTGGAATTATATCTTTTGACGGTGATTTCATTCATTTCGTTCGTCTTATGTTTTGCCGCTGTAAAACTGTAACATTGAAATATTAGCAAACACCGTATTCGTTACGTACCATGTTCGTTAACATTGATTGTTTGAATTTATGAAGTGTAAAGGTTTTGATTGCTGTTGAAAGAGAAAAATGTTATTCATAAATGAATATTGAATACGATTCTACTAAACTAATTAATTATATTATATACTTATACCTTTTCTAGTATATCAATAACAATTTATTG
This sequence comes from Ithomia salapia aquinia, assembly GCA_028829205.1. NCBI lineage: Eukaryota > Metazoa > Arthropoda > Insecta > Lepidoptera > Nymphalidae > Ithomia > Ithomia salapia. Next base: position 112,039 of record JAPOND010000154.1, on the reverse strand, counting down.
TCAGTTAGGTAGAGGCTGTATAATAAACAAGGTACATAATTCATTCATTTGTTAATAAACAAACAAGAAATACCATCTCGGGTAGCCATAAAAAAATTAATTTTCATACTTATTATAAAGCGGTACTAAAAACTTAGCACATGTTCAAGATATGTTCCAAGTTAGGAAGAGTTATCGAGTTTTTGCTGGAATACCACCACATCTGGGATGATTTAATGCGCGTGCAAGATTCTAAACCAACCATCATGGGATATGCGCTTGGTGGCCATATTTTATAATACTGGTTGTAATTGATAGTGTCGTGCCTTTTTTATCGATAACAAACCAGTCCGTTTATTTTCTATTTATTCTTCTGGAATTGTACGTATTTTTAAAAAATATTAATAATTATGGATAAAGTCAGGTATAAGTATTCACTTTTGCCACTGCTGGACACATGCCTCCTAAATATGCTTCTCCTGCCTAAATAAATGAATACGAATATAAACACCAATAGGCCTTTAGAACTAGTTAAACATATATCATAGATTTTCTTCTAAAATATTCAGGTCATTCTTATGAAATTTTCCCTCATCGATTAGACACGGAAATCTATAATCATTAACTAATCATAATACAAATATTTTTCCATTGCCAGCGATTGATAAGACTCGTTTCTTAGGCAATAATTTATACTGCTATGAGAGACGGTCATCAATTATATCGCAAATTAAAAATATATGCAGTATGGATTTTGAAAACTGGCATTATCCTTTTAATTATAAAATTAAGTGAAATTTTTGCAGGTAACCATGACAACCGGTCTGGACAGAGACACGATACGCGCCGCGTACGAGGACGTCAGGTCTGACACTTCACCTACGGAATGGTAAATTAAAATTCTATACCTTTGTTCATGTTTACGAAATATTGCCTTAAAGCACTCTTTCAATTCGTTATTAAATAAAATGTTTAAAAATTTAAACATCCACATTTGTATGCAATTTCAAAATTGAAATTTTTGAGGACTACACTAATTTTGCATAACAAAAAACATCTGAAGCAAAGCCTTTTCAAAGTAACTTTGTATACCCAAAAGATAATAAACCGCCATAGACTGTTCACCAATCTGTATAATGGTGTGCACAGGGCCGTGTTCAAGTTCGAGGGTGCTCGGATCGTGTGCTCAGCACGAGGCAGCGACTTTACGGAGTTTCGCACCCATTTCTCTGATGATGAACGTGCTTTTGGATACCTCAGGTAATAAAATTGATGCGTTCAAGTTTTGGTAATGAGAACGTTCTCTTAACAATCAGGGTAGAATACATTAAAATTTGATCGTAGGTTGCAAATGGGTGATGAGATGTCGAAGAGAAAGAAATTCATGTTCATGACGTGGGTGGGGCCCAACGTGTCGGTCATCAACCGAGCCAAGATGTCCACTGACAAAGCCATCATCAAGGATATCATTTCCGTAAGTTATTATTTAATTCGTTTATGTATACCATTTACACGATTGAATGAATGAAGTTATGTAACTAGGGAAGAATGAATGTAGTCATGATATTTAATTTATAGAATGAATGAAATTATGTCATTCGGATAAAATAAATGAAAGAATTTTTAAATACTACGGCTTTTGCCATCTAACGGATACACTTAAAAAAATTAATAAGTAGTCACTTTACACAGGAATAGTTTATATTCGAAGATAATTTTTTTCACCGATACCAATAATGTTTGTTGTTACCAAATATATTTTAAAACATACGATTATCTAGTTTACGCCTCCATTAAAACAATCGGAAGATGCTGAGAGTAGAAATAGTTCACATTGTCCATGCATTCATGTAAAACTAAAAGTAATAAAAATTCTGGTAGTATACAGAAAATCGTTTTTCTGCGGGATAACCCGGGATTGCCTGGAGGTTTTTTAGCGGGTTCAAGAGATTTCCGATTCCCGACTCTTTGTATTTCTACCTTTAAACCCAGAGATAAAAATTGATTGTACCGTTTAAACTTTGAATAGGTACTGTTTTGATATTTTAAAATGTATGTATATATTTTACCTCCATTGGTTTGTTATATTAGAATAACAGGTTAGATTATGTTTTTAATTAATGTAATTTAAAAAAAAATCTTGGCAACATTTTTAAACAGCTAAACCGACTTTGATTAAGTTTTAGTAACAACTACATATTTTATATAATATATATAATACAATATTTATCTACACGTATAAATAATATTTAAGTGTTTGTATGTAATTTTAATTTAATAACTTTTTACTATAAATATTTACGTTACTTTCATAAAAAAAGCTATTAAAAAAAAATGTTTGGCTCTATCTGCTTTAACAATTCTAAAAAGGTCTGTTACTGGCTGATAGCTGATGTTATAAGGAGTAACTTAGTTTCGAAAAAAAAAAATATTGATTTCAACAAAAACCAAATATTGAAGTCAATGAAATAGTGAACAATATCTGATTCAAATTGATGTAATAAACAGATATAACAAATAAAAAGGCTGATACATACTTATTGCCATAGTAATATATATAAAACTATTATTTCATTTTGTTATAATCAGTATTTGGACTGATATGGTTGACAATGCAATCTGAATAGTATGAACAATAATCCATATGATTATTGTTTTACAACATGCACTCTAAACAATTACAACTACACAATCAAGGTTTTTATACATTAAAAATAAATAAATATACTTACAAATCATCATAAACCTACATATCATAAAGATACATATCAACTACCATGAACATATCATAAGAAAATTCAATTTTGCTTGTTATATCAAATTCTAGTTGCTAGGTTCCAAAAGATGACATGGCAGAAAAGTCATGATAATGAAATAATGGATTTCTATTGAAATGTTGTTATTACTAAAAGAATAGAATTAACATATACTATATTTATAAATTAATGTAATATTAATTTCATATTAAAATAGAGACAATAAAACAAAAACCACATGTTTAATATAAATAGATATTTTAAATAAAATCATACAAATATTTCCTCACATTGAATCCCACAGTTTGAGCAACTGCTGATATGAAGTCGTAACCAACTATACACTTATATTTAGATGCATCTAAATCAATTTCTTTGTTTCCGGCTATTAATTTTAATTCCACCAAAGTTGCTATTTGAGCCAGGAGATTACTTGTTAACCCGATTTTATCTTCTAATATGGCGTAAAAGATAGCAAGCAATCGGTCGAGAGTAAATACCTTTGGGCCGAGTTGTGTGTTTAGCTTCTCGCTTATCTTGGCCTTTGCTCTTACTTGCTGTAGTCTCTTCCTCTGTTTTCCGTGGTTCTTCATAAACAACCTTTTATCTTCTTTTGGAGGATTGTAACTGGCCAAGTATGCCGCTATCAGAAGAAACTTTGCATAATAAGGCAGTTCAAAGCTTTGAGCAAATGTTTTTGTAGACAAAAGCTCATCCTTTAAAGTATTTTCATAATTACAATTTAATGGTTCCACCCAATCTTTATTTTCCTTTTCTGGTGATTGTGTTGTGGGTTGTGATGTGTTCATTCTCAAGTAAAGTAGTTCTAAGCTGGTCTTGAGTATAGGTGCTATGTACCGCCACAGTTTTGCAAGATCAGTTGATTTAATTTCGTTTTTAATTATTGGTTCACAATATTTTACAAAATTAACTCGCGCCATGTGTTGTAACTCAATTAAATCCCGACACGGACGATAGAACACGCTCAAGAATGCGTTAAGAAAGTTAGCAAATAACTCTGGTTTTTCAAGATCTTCTTTTAACTCACATTCAATGTCATGGTTATTTAACAAGCAATGCACAAATGATTTTTGATGCAAGAATATTATCTTAAATAGTTCCTCTTTAGAATAGTTTGGAAAGTATAGTTTAATTGGCTCCCGAGCTCCCATTTTGAAGTGAAAATTGTCGTAAATTAGATTCGTTACAAATATCGTACAAATATTTAGATTACAAAATTCACGAAGTCGCAAAAGAGCCATCATTATATTGTGATCCATTCCACGAAGCCGCTCTGCTCTATCAAACATTAATACTATTGGCTGATAAGAAAAATGTTTGGTAACTGAACTATTTAAATAATTCGTAAATTCTAATAAGGAATCACATTTAACCTCTTCCTCGTCATCATTTATTCCTGTAATTAAAGCTTCATATAGAATTTTTGGGGAGTAACATTCGATACAGTCAATAAAAACATGTTTGTAACATAAATATTGTAGCACTGATGATGTGCACAGACTTTTACCGGTAGCCATGCTCCCGCTTATAAATAAAGAATAAGGTAACGGTTCATCACATTCGCCTAAAAGATCTAACAAATCTTGCAATTGTTGTTCTCTACCAGGTATTTTGGCCAATAATTCTTCCATCACGTATAAACAAAAATCTTCAAAACAAATGTTTATCGTTTGTTTATCACAATGTATGATATTGAAATTACAATCTTGAAATCAGAAACGTCAGTTGGGTCAACTGTCAAACTCAACAAATCGTGTGACTGCAATTGATTGGTTAGCGAGTAATGTGTTTCGTTTTACGCAAAATACTCTTATTACGTTGCGGCCTTGCTACTACTAAGTCATTTGTTTTTTTAAATTTCTAAATTAGATAGTAAATGAATATTTGTCAATTATTTATGTATAAATTTATTTTCAGAATTTCGCCGTGGAACTTCAATTAGAGGCTCAATCAGAAATAGACATCGATCAATTCAAAGACGTTCTAAATAGAGCGGGAGGTGCCAATTATGGTACTGGAATCAGAGATTTATGAATTATACAATAGAAATCAAATGTATCTAGCTACAAATATTTATATTTTTGACTTAGCAATACTCTCTCATCAAATAATTCTAGAAGATATTGCACTCTCAATTGACGAGCACTGGTCAAAGTTATAAATCTAAAACACATAATTTTTCATTTCAAAATTTTTTATAATAATCGAACTCATGCCGAGGTATTGCTACGTTGAATATTTGTAAGCGTGAGATAATTTTCATAATTCAGGTCAAAAGTGGCATAATCAGAAATTTTTCGTAGTTTTAAAGTAATCATAAAGGACTTACAATTTTTGTAATATTTATATGGTATAAAGTTAAATTTCGATAATATTTTGTAATAATATATATTGTGTGACAATATATTTTAATAATTCTATTTCTAGTATTTCTGGCAGTAATTCACCTGACTGAGCAGCTCGCTTGAGTCTGTATTTGCTGCATCTTGCCCTCATTTTACTAAGTCGTTATTCGTTTTTTCTTCATCTCGTCATCTAAATTATATTTCAGTAATTAAGATCTATTTATTATTTAATATATCCATGGACTGATCTTTATTATAAAGTAAGTTTATCGGCAGGGTGCAATACGCTCAATAAAACTTTGATTAAAATCGAAGTAATGAGATTACCGCCAAAATGACTAGTAATGATGCCATGTGTAAGGCGCAAAAGTGCATTTATTTTCGTGTACATTTGGATTACTTGCTTTTATATACTGACTAGTATTGTATCAGCCTACATGATTATTGATGACTGGTAAATACAATTAACCAAACCAATTGTTGTTTTATTTATTTTTATTTATTTTAAACAGCACCATCGGAAAGGGAATTGCAAGTAATGTTGGACGGTATGAATGAGTGAAAGACAAAAGTGATAGCGTTTGAAAAAGATGAGAATGTGCCTCCGTGTAAGGTTGTGATACAAAGTGTAAATGTTAAAGAAGCACAAAAGTTTGCGTACCTAGGTAGTGTCTTTGAAAGAGATGGAAAGTTTGAGGAGGACGTTGAGAGGAGAGTACGGAGGAAACATAGTGAATGGAACAGTCATCAGGTTTAATAGCTCTAAGATTCTACGCCAAAATGCTCTATTAGCTATCTACAATGCCGCGTTGATTCCTACACTGAGTTTTTGTATTGAAAGTTGGGTAAAGCAGAAGTATGAAAGTAGAAAGCAGAGGAGATGAGATCTTTGAGGAGCATCTGTAAGGTAAAACTGAGTGACAGAGTGAGAAACACTGATTCTGGAAAGATGTAGCGTGGAAGTGGATGTACTCGTATGACCAAAAGAGGGCTTGTAGAGGGGAATGTATGTGCTCAAAAAGTAGGGATTAGAAGTGCAAAAATAAAATGAGTTGATGACGAGAGTATGATAATAATTGTCGATGTAAAAGAGGAGAAAGAGTCTTAGTACTCCATATTCTCTGCCCCTCCCTATCGTGGGATAATGGCGTGAGCCCTATGTATGCTGATAGCAATTTCCTTAAAAAAAGGTAAAAGGTTGGTTGGTAAAAATTTTAATAAATCAAAAATAATTTCTGTAAATACTTTATTTATGTAAACAAGGTGTACAAATACTTTCGAAAAAAACAAAATATAATTATTGTTAGTGTAAAAATATGAGCCACTGGTTTATTTAACAATGAACTAACATAAATTATAGTAAGAAAAATATCTTTTTCTTAATGTAATTCGATTATTACTTGTTAGTTCCCTATTTATCTATAATAGTTGTACTTACCTAATACGAAATAATAATAAAAAAGAAAATAAGTGATTAAATAGAAAACAAGTTATGAAGTGATTTCTTATATAGAATTATTATGCTGCATTCTATTATCAACATGATTTTATACAAAATACATCTTATAGAAACGAGCTGAGTTTTGGAAACTATATTGTCTTAGAAAATAATACTTTTAACAAACTTCATGACAATCCATATTTTATCTTATTCTTGATTTATAAATTCTCTTTATATAGTGTAATAAAAGTAAGTTTTTCTAGGTTGTGATCACATACCATAAATACTTAGTATTAGAAAATTATTTGGATATTTATTTTTTTAATTATTGCTTTTTGATAAATAACTTTTATTTAACCTATGATTCTCAGCTCGTTAGACCCTAGGGTGTAGGTCATTTCGTAGGGCACAGGGCCTTCAGTAGTTTGCTGCGCGAGTGAGACCCGAACAACACCGTGAGAAGCGCCACTCCATACCCAGTTGCGCGGTCGCCCTGGGACATAACAAATAAATGTTTATAAGTTATTTCCATATATACAAACTTTGATTTTGCTGTACTGTTATTAAACTAGTTTCACAACTTTTTTCGATACTATGTAAAAATTAAATCTAAATTTCATGTGGCAAATTAATTTTAACTTTTAACATATGTATTATAACGTTTCAAGAGTTCAATATTTGACACAATGAAAATTTTTGAAAACTTCAGATAATCATTTCTAGGAACATTTCTAAGTTATAGTGAAAATATTAAATTATGTCTATGTATACGTACACATCGTGAAGGAGCTGCCATGTCAATGTGCAGCCAGCGGCCCGGGAAGTCAAACCCAAGGTGAGATAGCATAAATAGACCCGCGCACGACGACTGAGCGTTTTCACGATCCTGGGTTTAAAGGGTAATATTAAATTGGTTTTCAAGCAAATTTACGCAATATGTAATATAACTTTCATGATATAGGATTAAAATTGTTTTTTTTTATATACAACATAGCAACATTTTTTTTATATATATTTTAATAATAATAGAATGATTGGTTCAGCAGAAAGTATTCAACGTCCATGAACACTTGTTTTATAAAGACGAAGGTTTTGCACGTTTGAGGACTTCATCAAAATATCTATGGTTTGCGGTCACGATTACAAAGTGCTGTGGTATTAGTATTTGTACTCACAGCGACACTATTCTTCATGTCTGCGACGGCGCTGCTGAACTCGTAGAAGTGTAGTTCTGGTGCGTAAGGCAGCGCGTGCGTGAGGTCGCCACTGGAGCGGCCGGCGCGGATGCAGGACGCCTCCAGACCTGCATTGTTGCATACTACAGCTGCGTGGTGTTTGCCCGTCGCTATGGCCTGTACACGAGATGAGATAAAACATTAGTTATAAAGCAATAGCACCTTTCCAATCTCATCAAAAAGGATTAGGGATGAATGTTATTTATTATCATTGTTTTAGTCCAATTCAGGGTAAGACATCTGGCTATAGATTGATATCGTGATACCGTCGTAATCATCTATTAACACTAACTTAATAAGAAAATGTCTATTATTTTAATTAGGTAGGTAATCTACCTTTTTTTAATATGGCTTTATTAATACTGGAGCCTATGAATGAAAGTTAAAACATACACAAAAGATAAGCAATATTACTAAAAGGATGAGTAAAGATTTTTAAAGTAACATAGGAGCAATCTCACCTGAGCTCCGGTCAGAGTGGCGATATCTACAATAGTATCAGCTTTCAGATCTCTCTGAGCGTATACCACGCCATCACTGAGGACTAGACGACCTGGAAGTACCAAATTATTAGATATTATGACTTAAGATAAATAATTTAGAACATTATTTTAAATCAATTGTAAGTACCTTCTGCATCTGTGTTGTTGATTTCGACGGTGCGTCCCGAATACAACGTGTGGATGTCGTCGGGTCTGTCAATATTAACTTATTTTTTATATAGAGTACTACTTATCAAGTATAATTTCCTTTATAATTAGAATCCTTGAAGCCATTGAGTATGGTTATATTCAATAATGTAAATGTTACAGTAGAATACCTCGTGTAAGAGGCTAGAAATATACATAAAATTAATAATAGACGGCTTCCTGCAATCTTAATCAATAAATTGCCTGCCAGCAAGAACATGATCAGGATTGAGTATTATTTTCGGGCGTAAATAAAGATTTATAACACAGTTGCAGTGGAAAGAGGTACAATGTAGCTACGATTATCATGAGCCCCTAAAACATCACTGTCAGTACATAGAATTCCGCATCCCGACTCGCATAGCAAATACAGAGGTAGGTGTACCTCGTAGCCTGCGGTCCTATTGCGTTCTCAGCGAGGCACAGCACGGCGTGCAGGCGCAGTGCTGGCGCGGATCGTACCAGCGCGCTGAAGGCACCCAGCGCACCCGCCGCGCCGCCGCAGTCATACTTCATGCCGCACATCGACTTCTAAAACGGTTATAAACTATTGATAATACAATAAAATATAGAATGAATGTTATTAATTATAAATAATTATTATAACCTAATCCATGATCCATTATGGACTAGTGTTCGAGGGAAATTAATGCCATTAAGACTAACTTAAACTTTCAATATGTTTGAAAATATCTATAAACATGTATAGCGACGTTAAGCTTATTAAAATTTAAATGAATAAAAAATAAACGGATATAAGCCCGCAACCTCTGGGAAACAGGGCCGTTGCTTTACCGTAATGCTACCCGTCTCGGTAAATTAATTATTTTATATATATTATAATCAAAATTAATTTTATAATATAATTTGAAAATAGAAACATACATAGCATGTTTTAATTATAAGGAAGAAAACAATTCAACTTACGGGAGTCTTCAGACTCAGGCCGCCGGTGTCGTAGACGATGCCCTTGCCGACCCAGGCGACGGTCTCGGTGGCCTCGGGCGGCGTGTACGAGAGCGTCACCAGCGCCGGGGGACGAGCAGCCGCCTTGCCCACTCCGTAGATGCCTCCCATGCCTCGTTCTTTGAGCTCCTCGCCCCGGATTATGGTGGGAGGAGATATATCCAGATCTTTGGCAACATTGATTGCTTCCTAAGAATAAAAATATTAATTAATATTATATACGGCCATATAGAAAAATATACTTTTGGATTCAAAACAATATTTATTATTCTACCTGTATAAAAGCATCCACATCCATAATATTGGCTGGTGTATCAGTAATTCTGGCAGCAAGACGAGTCGCGTCTGCAATATCCTGTACGGTCTTCAGATCTTCGGTGGATAGAGTTCCATCAAGTAATACTGGGTCCAGTGGGTCTAGATCATCATCCTCCTCAGCACCTTCTGTATTATGAATGAAAAAAACTTAGAATTATGGATGTATGAGATGTCTGTGTGAGAGAGATGTATCTATGTGCACTGACCGTCGGTGGCGAGGTGTATCTCGACAGTCAGCGTGCGCTTCCGAGGCGCAGGTCCTGCACTGGCGAGGGGCGCGGGCCCGGAGCAGGCGCTGTACAGTGGCAGAGCACGGGCGATGCCCACCGCACTGGCCACCACATCTCGTTTGCGACACACCAGCTACAACAATACCAGTCTATGTAGGTCTTGATATTAAGATTTTATTATCTATACACCTTATGTAAACCAATTTTGACCATTTCTACTGTTAGGTTGATTGACATACATATTAGGATCTTATCGGCTTTATCATCTTTTCATACTTAATTCATTCACTTATGTATGTATTCAAATATGTACTGTTAAAAACTCATCAGCATAACAAAAATTCAAACATGAAATCTCTGAAAGTTTGTTCCCATAGCTCTACCATTGGTATTGCCACGAAGGACATTCTAGATGAAATTGATTTTGTTTTGTTTCTGCACTTACCACAACAAACTCATTGGCTGCAGCTCTCAGAGAGGTTTTCACAAGCTTGGAAAGAGCATGTGAGCGTGCTGGAGCAGCGTGACGCGATCGACGCGGGGGCAGAGCACCCAAGGCTACGCCCCGCGGCCACACCTCACACACCTCACCACCCTCCATCACCGAGACTGCACGACGCCATACCTTTTAAATAGCATAAATATTTTTATTTTTAATTAAGGTGATGTTTCAAAATTTTTACATACCCTTACATAACATTTATCTTTGGAAGTTAATATATAATTATATTGTGTAGCCACTCAATGGTGTAAATACTTTTATATATGAAGTTATATAAGTTTATAATGTACTAGGTTTTAAAAGTAGTGTCACTACTTAATTTCTAAAGCTGAAGTTGTTAAAAAATTACATATTTTATAAAACAATTTTTAGATAATTTTCATGAGAAATATAATGAGTAATAATGGGCTTAAATAAAATAATAATATTTGTGAAGTAAAATATCAGCAAACCTCCTCAGTAACTCTAGGTTCCATCTTGCACTTCACATCCTGCCAGGATAAAGCTGCAATATGCGCAGCTTGTCCAACAAACAGAACAGGCTTCTGTTCAGGGTCAGAAGCACTGAGACCCCATTTAAACTTAATGTTCACCGAGTTTGACATCCTCCTTACTAGAATGTTCAAGTTAAAATTAGATGTGTTATCATCACGAGCAACGTTTTCACTTTAAATGCAATTATTAAAATGAATGCTCATGTAACTTTTAAACAATACCTAATTTAACATTGTATGTTATCTGTAGAACAATGATATTTTTAATGACACATAAATTTGCATAACTTGGTAATCTTATCACATAACATATAACAATCTTAATACTTTCCCGCCTCTAGCATTATCAATGTAATTAACAAGTTACAGATATTGTACTGCGTATAGTAAGAAATCCAAAAAACTATGTTTATGATGTTATTTTTTATTTGATATTTAACATTATTGTAATAAGTTTGTAGTAAAAATGTATAAAAATATTGTTAAAAAGCTAATTGTTGTGTTTTAGCTAATTTATCTGGGATCATAACCCTATTCCAAATACAAATATTTAATTTTGACTTAAGATTTGTATATAACAGTAAAATAAAATAGTTTTATTACCTGCAAGGAACAATAAGGGGCGTTGATTTGTTACATGAGTTGTAAATAGCTTAACTATCATGATAAAATTATGCTATAACATGTCATATACAAAGAAAACACGATTAAAATGATAATTAACCGCTAACTTTCAAATCCCTTACCGCAAAGGAGGCACTCGGCCCCTCGTGATGATTTGCTGAATCTTGATAAAACAGTAACTTGTAAGCGTTTCTGTATCTGCTAATCGCTATAAATAATGCACTGTATGCACAACCGTATCTAAGGAATTGCTATTTGCTTTTTTTAATAAATTAATTAATGCAACATCATCGTTTTCGAGCTGCGTTCCGTTCAACAAAAAAGTATTAGCAATAAATAAATTACAGAAGGAATTATCCGGCTTCACCTAAATGAAGTTATACAATTGAAACAAGATCATTCCAAGAGTTATCCAACTTTAGTTATAAGAATGTTGAAATCCTGATAGTGTGAGAAATGATTTTACTTTTTAACATCAATTACTAAACGACACTACTATCAAAAGCCAATTGTAAAAACGCGGGAGTTTTAAATTTTAGTAGAAAATGCCAAACCGATTTTTTAACATATTCATTAGCGAAGTTTTTTTACAGGAGCATTTGAAAGTGCATAAGCAGAAAATAAAAAGAAATAGTTTCAAAAATAAGTTTTTTCAGAGGTGAAAGTGTGAAGTTGTTGTTTCTTTACAATCCGTTTCACGTAAAATCTATGACTGCTGGTCTAGCGTAATTTAATAATAACTCAGATAATCTAATAACAGTGTATCTACAAACAGTAATTGTAACACTAAGAAATTAAAATTACTTATCGCGAAGGTAAGGAATATGGAGGTAAAAGAAATAAAAACGTCAATGATTTATTTTAATATATTTTTAATTACATTAAAAACTGGAATCACGATTAAAAATACCAACATTATTTTATAATGTCAAAGAAATCTTAATACAAATAACAACGCACCACAAATAATGAACGAACAATACTTGAATTAAGTACAATTAAACAAACATATACAAAAAGTCTATTTATATAAAGTTTTGTAATGTTCTTAAAAATATTAACAGGTTTGTTCGAGAGGTCAATGAACTAAATTTAGGCAAGTAAAGTTAAGAACTTATAATAGTTCAAAAAATAAATACGCAGACGATTTCAAGAGCTATAAAGGGATGAGAACAAAATACAATATGCAAGCATATATTTCATGTTTGTAGTTTAAAGTTTATTAATACGTTAAAACAATTTCTATAACCCGATAGTTATTATTAATTCATATAACTGGATTGTTTTCTATATAAAATCATGTGTTCTTCAATTACTAAATAATAATAACATCATGTTGTTTACTGAATACTCAAATATTAATGTATATATAAATTTTAGATTACAAAAGACATAACTATTGTCCAATTTAAATCATTGATTCTGTAAATTTTACGTTATATTCTGAAGCTCAACGTGGGATTAGAATTAATTTTATTATTTGGATCTTTGTTTTAACGGCAAATATAATTTCGTAAGCTATAGTATCATAGGCCCGGCTTCTAGAATAACGTGGAAGATTTTCGTTTTTTAATTAATTAATTTAAGGCCTTCAAAAAGTTACTTAAGGTTATAACTTAAATGTTACCAATTCGGTTATTATTAAAATAATAAAGTGATTAAACTTATAATATCGTATATTAGTAACTCCAAACTATTTTATTGTCAATTCATAATCGACTCGTTGACTTGTTTTTTTGTAAATAAAGGCACATGGGATATTAAAAAAAATTGTCTTTAATAGTTCTTAGTACTTAAGTTACTACAAGTTCCAAATTATTTTTCTTCATGTAATTAATGTGCCTTTACCCACAATTTTCAAGCCCCGACTGCGGTGACCGCTTATTACAAACACCCAAGAAATAAAACTATATTGTGATTAAACTAACGATGTCCTACGCAAATAATCTTTATATTAATATATATTTGCACTTTTAATATTTCTTCAATTCAATCGTAAAAATAATTTAAAATTAAATAAAACTAGTAACACTTATCGTCTTAATTGTACTTTAGAATGGCTTGCAGGCGAAGCGTTCATACTCTTTATGTACAGGACTAACGTATAACTAGACAACATCAATATAGAAGAGAAAGTACTGTCGACGACAAAATACGGCTTTTGTGCGTTAATATAGTATAGGAGTTAATTGACAATATATATTTCTGGTTTTATCTGTTATATATATTATAATTCATGTTTTTGTTTCAATATCTGGTATATCGGCCATATTTTATTGTCTACAGCTAGTAAGCGTTATATTATTAATTTAGCCTAAGAGCCAACTAATGCCACGCCATATGGGACCTTTTAACAATTGTGCAATCATTGAAACGGATTTTACATCATTTTAATATAGCTGTCATATATTTGCTTCTTAAATAAAATTAATCCAAGCCTCGACTCGACTTAAAAAGATCACAACTATGTGTAGTCAATTCATTATAGTTATGTAAAACTATGTAAAAACTCAGAAAAATAACAAAAACCAACTGAAAAATACTGAAAACAATACAAAATAATTTTAATTTATTGTATATTTAAAATTGATTTACTTAAAATAGCAGTTTTTCTCTTAGATTGTCCAATAACAATAAATAAAATAATACATAAGAGTATAATAAATCATAAGCCACGTGACAATGAACACCAATCAGAGCGCGTTAATGTTTTTGATTTAGATGACATTGTTTCAAATAAACTGTATAAATAATTTCCCATATAAGAGTAAATTATCAGAAAGATACTTTCCTTACATATGTGTAGTTAAATATCAAAAACCGGCAAGTCCACCCCTATCCAAAAATGAACTATGAATGGCGCTAAATTAGAAATTTAAAAACGGATATGTAATTATTTTTCAAATCAATGTAAACTACTAAATACACAAAGAAAATAACAATTAAAATCGGCGTTTTTTTCAAAACCTGGCACGTCCATAGTCTAGTGTTTATCAAACTCAAGCAGGTCCGCGACGACCAATCAGCGATGCGTATGGCACCGAAGATGTTTGCTTTTTCCCTGTAATAGCGAGAGTTCACCACATTGCCGTTGTAGTTTTCATTGAATATGATTGGAAATAATGGATGAACATAGTTTAAATATATGTGTGGTGGATCCAGAGAATGCTCGAAAGAAAACCATGTCAAAGACAAAGCTTAAACGTGCAAAAGCGCAAGCTAAAAGATAAGTGAAATACCGTTACAGTGGATGTGTTTATTACAACCCTGGACTTTTTACGTTACAGGGTTGTACTAAATATCGGTAGACTATTTAAATTAATATTTGAATAATGTTTAACATTTTAGCATAGCAACTAGAATAATAATAAAACGGTTCGGGAGACAAGATTTTGGTAGCTGGGGAAATTTCATACCGAAATAATATTGCTGGAAATGCTTCACTATTGAAGAAAGGGAAAAAATGCTTCATATTGATCCAAGAATCACGGAAATCGCTCCGACGTTAAAACCAGAAAAATTAGAAGATGTATAAAAATAATACAAAAGCATGGCGACGAATGGCATCTCATTCCTCAACTCCAATATTATAAAAATATTTTACGTCATAATGGTAGATCGATTGAGGAGACAGAAGAAGCCTTATTAAATAATTCAGAAGAATATGCTATAGAAGAAGTATTAGATTTTGTTTAATTTTATAGTAGTGTTAAAAATTTTTCATTTTAAGATTTTTTTATGATTATGCGAAACATAATAAATAAAAACTG
>JAPOND010000153.1:4731713-4742112 GCA_028829205.1 Ithomia salapia aquinia | reverse complement strand
GTTTACAGACGGATGTTTATTATTTAAAAAGTATTTTTTTAAGATGACTTATTTTCTTCAGACTCGTCTGCTGGGAGCAGCTCCGGTTTCATTGCCATCATTTAGAGGCTCAGTTGCCCTGAGCTTCATTTCGCAAGTTCTCCGTGGAGATATACCTGACCCATTGACCTTAATCAAGACCTACAGACCACGCAGCCTGAATCCTCTGGATGAAATACCTTCTAAAAGTGAGGAGGGTTCAATCTATAGTTACAGATTTTTATCTCGTTCCTTGAAACTCAACTGTGTATTTTCTAATTTGGTTTTAATTAATTAAAAGCTCATGGTCTTTCCTGGAATGACAAAAGATACACCATCATACTTGGCTCTAAAGTGAAACCTGTGTCTCGTAGTGCGCGCGGTGATCGTCAACGGTCAGCATATCTTTACGTTCGACGGCCGTCACCTCACGTTCCCGGGCTCGTGCCGCTACGTGCTCGCTCACGACCACGTCGACAGGAACTTTACTTTGGTCATCCAGCTCGCTAATGGTAACCCGAAAGCACTTATCCTGGAAGACAAGAGCGGCACTACTATTGAGTTAAAGGAGAATGGACAGGTTGAACACATTTTTTAGTTAATAATTGTTTTCTTACATATTTATTTCACATTAATAAGTACTACTTACATATTAATTAAACTAATAAATAAAATAAAGTAATATTTTCTATTTTCCCTTTCATTAATTTACAAAATATAAAACAAAAATGATTAAAAGTTTTGGGTAGGAAATAAACTAAATAATTGTTTTTTACAGGTGGCTTTGAACGGTGCATCACACGGTTTTCCAGTCAGTGAAAAGGAAGTTTTCGCGTTTAAACAACCCAACGGACGCATCGGTGTCGGCTCTTTATACGGTCTTAGGGCCTTCTGTACTAGCAAACTTGAGGTAAGCCTTAAGTTAAATACAGTTTTACTTATGTACTCAAATTACGGTTCAAGCGATCAAAGAATAATAATTAAAGAAACTAACATTTTAATGATAAAACAAATGCGAAAGTATTTATTTATCAATTTTAACCATTTTGTTTTATTGTAACTTAGGTGTGCTACGTCGAAGTTTCTGGTTTCTACCTCGGAAAGTTACGCGGTCTTCTTGGAGATGGTAATAACGAACCCTACGATGACTTCAGACTTCCAAATGGAAAGGTTTGTTGATGTATAATAAATAATATAACAAATTACTTATATCCACCTTGACTTAAAATAACTAGTATGTCATATGTATTTACAAAGAACATGTCAATAAATGTAAATCTATAAATTTCTCCTGGTCTTTCTAGATCACGAGCTCTGAGAGCGACTTTGGCAACGCATACAAGCTAGCCGGCAGCTGCCCTGCAGTGAAGACCCCGGAGCACTCGCACCATCAGATGCACGAAGCGCTGCCGCCCGCCTGCGACGAGGTCTTCGGAAGACTGTCGCCCTTGAGGCCACTGTCTCTCGTACTCGATATTGCGCCTTTCAGGTTGGTTTAATTTGTAAAATATGAATTACTCTTGTCACACCCCCCCAATTTTAGATATCTACCAGGGGTGGAAAAGAAAATGATAGGAAAAAGCTAATAGCTAAATATTTATTTAAAATAATAAAAAGGGTCGTGGGTTCGTCCAATGCTTGATGATTTGTGTAGAACACCGTATAGACAACCACTGGCCTTGTACGTGGTGATAAGATATCAAAACTGTGCAGTGCAGTAGTAGCAGTAGTAGCAGTGCAGTAGTAGGAGTAGTAGCAGTACAGGGCAGTAGTAGGAGTAGTAGCAGTGCAGGGCAGTAGTAGGAGTAGTAGCAGTACAGGGCAGTAGTAGGAGTAGTAGCAATGCAGGGCAGTAGTAACAGTGCAGTAGTAGGAGTAGTAACAGTTCAGGGCAGTAGTAGCAGGGCAGTAGTAGGAGTAGTAGCAGTACAGGGCAGTAGTAGGAGTAGTAGCAGTGCATAAGGTAAACAGCGGCAACGGTCTTTAACTCGCCGTAAGGCCTAGGTCGGGAACCCCGAAATGGGGTTTTAAAACTAATAAAAAAATATAAAAGACAATAAAAATTGTCACCACGTCATAGGATAACGTGACTAAAGCGTGTTATAATGGTACGGGTACTCGCAACGGTTTTAAATGGTCGCCTCTCACCTCCCGCGACCGGTGGATCCGAAACCAAATATCAAGAAATTAGGTACGAAGTTGTACAACTGGAAAAAGGCGCTCTCTATTTTTATATATATCTAAAGACCTTATAGATTGCCTCACGATGTTTATCATTTTCAATCGCCCGAGATTGAGCTCAAGAATCTTACGCCAGGCATCTATGCGGGCCCCTTTTAGCTATAACCATTCTAATGACAACCAAACTCTTCAACCCACAGACAAGCCTGCATCCACGCGGTGTCGGGCGCGTCCGACCCCGTGTCGCAGGCGTGTGACCTGGGGCGCGCGTACGCGGCGCTGGCGGTGACGGGTCTGCTGCCGGCGACGCTGCCGCCCGCCTGCGTGCGCTGCACCGACGCCGGAGCACCGCGGGAGCTGGGCGCCATCTACGACGTCAAGCTGCCCGACAAGCAGGCCGATATTATTGTGTCTGTCGAGCTTACTAAGGTGTTTGTCGTCTTTAATCTCGTGTGATCCGGTACGTTTAAAAACGATACGATCTTGACGAAAAACAATATTTTTTACAGTCTAACGAAGACAACTACAGAGACATCGTGGTACCGCTGGTCTCGCAGGTTATTGACTCCCTGAAGGCGAAGCACATCACCGACATCAAGGTCTACCTCGTCGGTATCACATCCAGCATGCCCTACCCCGTCCTGTATGATACGGATTGTGAGTAATTTCAATTACTTATGATTATAGTTTTCATAAAAAATATATAATAAAAACATTTATCTGAAATGTGAGAAGAATGTAATAATTTCTTTATTATTTTTTTAGTGAAACTCAAGAACGCAAAAGTGCAATTTGAAGACGCCAGCCGCTACAACGACATCAAAGCCGTGCGGGTCCATAACGACTACATCGCTGTTATAGTGGATCAATTCATGTCTTACGTGAATATTATCAAGAACAAGCTCGGTAAGTTAGAATTCATACCATTATAGTATTATTTCAAGCAAACAATATATATATTTTTATTTATGTTGTCTTATCATTTAAAGGCATAAACCCATCTAAATATTCTTATCATTGTATTTCTTAGGTCTCACCAACGTAATGGCAACATACCGATCGATCCTGGATCTTCCTCTGAGACCAACGGCCGTCAAGCATTACATTAGCTCTGTTGGTGACAAGTGCATTCCTCAGGACGTCGTTGTTAGTATAACTTGAATTTAGTGAAAACTTGGTGAAAATTAAATAGTATTTCTATTTCAACGTTTAGTGGTCAACAGCTTTGGTACTTTTATTCACTTTCTTTTCTATTTCTATAGTCCTACTAGTTACACTAATGTTCGTGTAAAATAATCGCAATTTTGTCCGACTATAGTATAGTTATAGTATACTAGTTACGAAATTTATTTGCTCGAAGTATGACGGACTTGCGGCTTACTTTGATTGTTCGACAAAAATGCTTAAAATTGATAACATAAGATATCATAAACTTATAATTCTCTATCTATATTATATACTAGCATACCCAGCCCGATTAACTTAAATATATGATAATTCGAAGTACATAATAGAAAATACATTCACTATAAGAATGAAACTACCGCAATAATGATTATGATCACGCTTTCTTCTTCTCATTTCCGTTTGTTTATTCTTTTTTTAAAATAGAATAGAAGTTTGGAATCTTTGAATTAATTTTGCAAAAGCCTAAACAGTTAGCTATAACAGCATTGCGAGAGAGACGCCCTTCAGGTCTTGTGAATTTGAGATTGTTATAATTCACTTTTAAGCTATAAACAAACCTTTACTTTTTGTGGAAACGATAACACCGCGCTTAAATTCCCTACGATTTGACAACATACATAATAGGATTAATATATATATGATGCATAGGAAACAATAAATATATTTCTAATGTGATAATAGCAGTTGAGCAGCATGGAATTATTCTTATAACTTTTATATACTATAAATGTTAATTAATTCTTAATATGTCAAACACTCATGTTCAGTTGTCCATGCTCCGCGCGGTGGCGTACCATGAAGTATTCAAAAACCTAGACCTCTCGCACACGCTCATCGCCAACACGCCTAACCTCAAGATCGGAGGAGGGAAGTCTGTCAACCAAGTTGTTGGTATGTTATATCAGACAGAAAAACATCAGTTTAAATGAAAATATACTAATAACTTCAAAAAGCATTTTTCGATCCTGTAATTTTATTTATTTTTGTCAGGTTTCTCTGAGCACTCCGTACTGCTGTTGGGAGACAAGAAACAGAAGGATACCGAAACTTTGAGAGAATCACTCAAGCTTGAAAATGAAGACTCGTGTATTGATTTATCTCAAAACGTAAGTTTATCAAATGAGTATGAGGTGTAAAATAATTACCTGGTTCACTTAGAGAAGTATCAAAGATAATACATACACACACACTTTGACAAAGTACGCGGACGTGAAGTAGCTCATAGCTCATTATTTTATTGTGATCAGCCAGATAAATATTTTATGCCTCATCTGTAAAATGTTATATTTGCTGATATCGGTAGTGTGTTGTTACGTTTTTGAGCCAAGGCGCACGAGAATATAATCAATACCCTTACAACATCAAGTTGACGGCCTGCTGGTTCGACCCTAATAATGTTATTCTATTAAATAATAAAACAATGTTGTAACTTTTCCAGTCTGGTGGTTTCACGTTCTCGGCCAGCACGTTCCGAGCCTGCAACGCCGGCCAGCAGAAGCAGTGGCTGCAGACCGCGGCCGCGTCCGTCGCCGCGCGCCTCACGCAGCACTCTCTCGTACAGTCCTGCACTTGCAGCTTCGTCGACCCCTTCAGAGTGCGCTCAGTGTGCGTCACCAAGGAGAGGAAGGAAGCGGTGAGACTTCGAATCAATTTTATATGATAAAGAATCATCGCATAGGCCAAATTCTAATTATTTCTTTTATTTCTAGGCCCGCAGACGAAAGTAAGATGTTCGAGTGAATAATCTTAGTTTACAGTTACGAGCTCGATAGATCGTCTCTATGATTTTAAACTTTAAACAAAATAAAGAAGTGAATGTAATATAGTTCATTATTTGTTTTGACTTGTTTATTTTATTTATTGTTTAGATGGTATAGTCGACTGAGCGCGTATATTATGATAGAGTCCCCGCTATTATATAGATCTATTTATAAAATTCCGAATAATAATAGTTTTAATCACTCGATGTATTAAAGCGAAGCTACAACAAAAATATACTATATTTAATGAAATACTTATTTTATTTAAACCTACCCTCTACTTAAACACTACTAAATACATAAAACAAGTGTTACTTACATACTTAACACGCAAGGAAAGTGCTGTAAATCAATTCAGTTGCCTACTGATTATATTATATTACGCTTCCCTCACTTACCGCATACGAGGCCTTAGGAGTTTTTTTTTTCATTTTGATAAAATGTGTTTTTCTGCAACCAACGTTAAATCCTTATACAAAATTTCTTTATTTAACGACACGTATTATATGTTGTACATAGTAAATGAAATCTGTCAAAATATTGAAGAATGTATACAAGTAATATTCCTCATTTTGCATGGTTTCGGTCATTTTGTAATGTTATGATAACTGTCTGCTTTTAATAATAAAATTGTGACTGTGCTGAAATGCATTCCAGTGTACTGACCAGTACTAATGACGTCATGACTCCAATGCCATATTGCATTAGTTTCGCCCATATTATACTGATAATGATGTAGTAATATTATAACAGTAAGAAAAGTTGCCACCTCATTTACAATTTGTTTTTGTAGTTAGTAAAGTAACAGGGAAAAGGAAAAAAATAAGTTAAATAAAATTAAAAAAAGTAAATAATCAACAATTATTATTTTTGAATAGCATAACGAACAATAGTTATCGCGCCACCAGCGATTTCACGGCTGATTGTTTTGTACAAGTGAGATTAGTCTTGTAAACATACAGTACAATATCCAGTGTTTTTATTATGGAGCATGCCCTTTTAATTTGAGAAAAAAATCTAAATATTCTAACTAAATCTATTTCACAGTTAGGCTATGTTAGGTCAGCTTAGTTAGTTTTTTACAGGTTATGATCTTGTTACATTATAAACAACCATGTAATGCTTGATCTTTTTGAGTGTAAAAAAATAAGATCTTAGATCATCGCACTTGTGAAATAGAGTTACGGCGATGGCGAAAGCGTGCATATTGAACTTCACAACCGTTTCTCGGATTCCATGTTCCTACACTTAAAAAGGATTTAGCTTAGGAATCGTTTGAGAAATTTCTAAAGCTTGGCTAAAGAAATGGAGTCCTGTCGCACGCCATGGAATACAAAATGTTTTTTTTATATTCTACCCGCATAAATCATGAAGCATGCACAAACACGATTTTTTTCCAATGTTACAATATCATGACTCACCTGAATAAAAACTAAATAAAAGCTGACCTAACATAACCTAACTGTCAAATAAAGTTAGATAAGGCTAGTTAGTTAGTTTTGGCTGCGAAAATGAAGCAACCGTCGCAAGTCATGGTGATGCGCGAAAAAGGTCATGCGCCATCATAATAACACTAGTTATGATGTCTATGAGCCATAGCTGGTAAAAAAATCAAGCGCAAAATCGCTAGTTGCGCGGTAATGAATAATTAGACTAATTATTTTTTATTTCCTCAAAAATTATAAATTATTATCACAGCTTAACAACTATACAGTATCTTTGCAGTATATATTTAATTTCAAATAAATAAGTTATTACTTTTTTACTACATTTAAAGACACTCTTTTCAGTTTGCTATTCAACACTGAAAATTAAAAATGGTAAAAATGAAATCACTGAGTAAAAGTTAAAAAAAAATATCATAATTCTTATTAAATTATTGGTGCATTTTTTGTGTGGTACATATATAAATCCGCAAAACCCATAAAATTAAATGTTTCATAAATCTTCTTTAATAAAAATTATTTCTTCATAAATACTATCCATATCTATATAATGTTATTAAAGATTAAAGACGAAACTTTTTTAAATCCTAGAGAAATTAAATCATGAAGAATAAAGTATTTCAGTGTACTTTATTTTTCCTATGTATTGTGGTAGAAAAATAACGTATAACATTTTATCACAATTTACGGATGGCAATCCAAATCGTTAATGTACTTACGAGTATATACATCATAAAACTCACTTATATTCTACAGAATTATAATCATCGCTCAATGTATATGTAGGTATAAATTTTTCGACAGCAAAGAATGTCTGGAATTTTACTTAAAATTACCACTGTGAGAAGGAGAGCAGTGTCATTCCGTGATCGTCCATAGTCGAGTTTGAGGCAAAAAAGAGTGCTAAGAAGATCGGCTTTCGCTCTTGCCGTGCAAGCCAATTAGTTATTTTCCATGTGCAAAGACTGAAGGTAGGACTGGCAGAAGTTGCCAAGTGCACCAGGCATTGGTCGCCGACAAACATAAGGATTGCCTATGGTCTCTCACACACTTCTGTCTTGGATCTTCGAATATTCTTGATATCCAATATAATCTCTAACTCTTGTAATAATGCTTCTTCTTGTTCGTGATTACTTTGGAGTAAGTACTTGGAAGTAATCTTGTACTGTAACTTAAATTTTAGGCAACACATCGAAAGAAGCAGGTTAAATAATTTTTTTTTTAGTGATAGTATTTAAAAAACGAGTGACGAAATTATATAAAAAAGATTGTGGCTTTTATTACACTATATGTAAGGCATTTATAATACAATCTTGCAACATCTGTGGGGAAGCTGTAGGAACCGTTAATCACTTGTTAGTAGAGTGTAGGGTACTTGTAGATAGGGGTCAATACTCGCATCGCCACGATATGGTATTGGAATCGTACGAAAAGTGGTTAGTCTTTCAGTAGTAAAAGCGCAAAGGGGTATAACAACCACCAAACGATCTATTGAATTCGTAAAAGAAAGCTCGTCTAAAAAATCAAAACCAAAGCCTAGACCGATACAAGATAGAATATTATCTTCCTGTTTAAGGAAAATAAAACTTTGATTGACATAGAATTTCTTGGATGAAATGAATGATCTTGTTCGGTAACACCAAGTATTACAGTAAATATTCAATTTCCAGCTATGTTGAGCAAGACGACTTCATCGCACTACTCCACTGCTGACAAGTGGGTGGCGTTAGGCTAAGAATCCAGCTTCAAGCAGTTCGTTCTCCCTCTCCAGCCGTTAATTAATATTAAGCTACGAACTTAACTATAATAAAATAATAATAAATCAATCTCTGAATATAATTAAACTCATATTCAGTAAATAATATGAGATAAGAGCTGAGTCAACTCGAGTTCAGGAGCAGGATAACAGTCAGTTTAAAATATTAACTGGTTCCAACAACACGGACACGAGGTACGTGCATCGCTATTATTATAAATGTAGTATTTAATTATTGATTTTTTGTTTTTTATTTCATGAAAGTATTTTATGTCTTTATTTTAAAATATTATCTATTAGATAAGTTAAATAACCATTTCCTTTTATTATTAATTTAATAATTTATATCTGGATTGATATCTAAGCTTATTATATAATAATATTTTATTTTATAAATTATTTATATACATAACTTTTAAATCAATCAGTAAAAATGTGAAGTCTACGTTTATTTCCGATATTTTCACAAGAGATAATGGTTTCTATTAAGTACTGATTTGAAAGAAGTTATTTTAATTAGTTCTATAAGATATTTTATTACCTAAAATAAGTTAAGTCAATCCATTGTATACCTATAGAACTATATAACTTCAGGAAAATCATTAAATATGATATTTTTGAGAATGACAGGAATTCTAATAATAGTTTCCTGCTTGTATTGTTTAATAATAACAGTTTCCTGCTTGTATTGTTTAGTTAGTTAGTTAGTTATAATAAACATGATCATAATGTACTACAAGTATTTGTTTTAAGAACCCAATAAATCATTACAAAGTTTTAAAACTTTATTCAATCACTCTTAAAGATTTAATGAATACATACTTATTCCTTAGTAATGGCGCCGCTGTCATTGAAGATCATTCTAGACGATGGAGCCATCACAAGGACTATGATGTTCGACACCAGCACTGGAGTAAGAGAGGCCGGCCATATCGTGAGAGACAAGATCTTAACCTTAGATCCTAACAAAGGTAGATCGTAAATTACATATGACAAATATTACTAAAAAATTCTATTCATTTCAATGTAACTCTTAGTATATACATATTATATTATAGAAGTAGAACCATTTTTTCTTCTTGAGAACTCTTTTT
Source organism: Ithomia salapia aquinia (assembly GCA_028829205.1). Lineage (NCBI taxonomy): Eukaryota > Metazoa > Arthropoda > Insecta > Lepidoptera > Nymphalidae > Ithomia > Ithomia salapia. The sequence continues at coordinate 4,732,670 of JAPOND010000153.1, read as the reverse complement.
TTATTCTTTAAATTAATTAATTAAATCGTAAAAAATACGTTTTGGTTACGCTTACGCATCCATTTATAGGAAAATACACCTCAAAAAATAATTGAAAAATATAATATTTATATCCAAATGTTTATAGAGTACGGGTTTTTCCTGGCTTCAGCTGACAATGATTGCTCGGGAGTGTGGTTGGATGATGGGGATAAAACCCTAGAGTACTACATGCTGAGAGATGGTGACTCGCTCCACTATCTTCTCAAAATTAGGAATCTGAGACTTCGCATGTTAGATGGTACTTACAATAATGTATATTTTATTTACTATTCACGCAATCGCTATCTTTACCGAAATGCCAGTTTAGGTATTACAATACGCATATGAAATATGGGCTGAACTATGAAATTAAAATAGTTTTAATCAATCGCATTAAAAGTAACTTACAATAACTGCGGAGACTAATGACATACTTATTACTAAGACTATGAAACTTACTAATATTTGCGACATTTACAAGTCTAATTAACATATTTATAAATGAAATAACAGGTGCCGTGAAGACTCTGCAACTGGATGAATCTAAGAAAGTCGTTGAATTGATGGTTTACATCTGTGAGAAGCTTCGAATTAGTCATTCAGAGGAATACGGACTCGTAAGTTTAGAAAACATAATATTAGTTCTTCAATTTCCATTTTATAAGATGTTATTAAATTTATATTAAACTAATGCTATTGTTCTAGTTATAGCATTTGCTCCGCATGAAATATTAATGAACAGTCGACATTAAGTATGTTTAATACTCCTGTTTTAGTAGACACTACATCACTACATATTATAAAACAAAGTCGCTTTCTCTATCCCCATGTCCCTTTGTATGCTTAAATCTTTAAAACTACGCAACAAATTTTGATGCGTTTTTTTTTAATAGATAGAGTGATTCAAGAGAAAGGTTTATATGTACAATATTATAT
>JAPOND010000153.1:4662739-4672987 GCA_028829205.1 Ithomia salapia aquinia | reverse complement strand
ATTAATGTGTACTTAATAATGAAACCTAACCCTCTTAGTTCTCAGAAGTCTCCGCTCAGTGGGTTAATTACAAGGACAAGGTATCTTCTACAGCGTGACTCACTGTTTCAAAACATTTGTAGCACTGGAGTACAATTTATCAAGGAACTAAACTACGTGATGAACATTTTATGATCAGAATTCAAACAAGTTTATTAATCAATCGAGACAAACTTGAAATCGTTTCATATTATATTTCAACTTACTTATATAGTAATTAGTTATTCTTTGTAGTTGATACTGTCAGCCTACTTATCATAGATCGTTGACAAGTGTGTTGTAGTGCGCAGGCGCCGCTTCCTTATAAGGTGTTCGTACGCAATAGTTACCATATTCATTCATAGGTTTTTTGTTGTGGTTGGCATAGCGACACGTCGGTATGCCTCGTTTTACTATTCTGATAACGTTGTTTGGAATTCATGTACATAGGGCTTTTAGCTTTTTCATAGACTATTTTGAAAAGAAACCAGCTTTTTACAGTAATTCAATTATTTCAATTGTTTTGTTCTAAGTGTAATTATCTTCATAACTATCAAAAATGTACTATATAAAAAGTATTAATTATTCGTATTTTTGAAATATCCAGAATAAGGCTGAGTCTTTGTGAGTTTTCGTTGCTCCGTCACTTTGTAGTCGTGTTCCATCACGTAGTATGGTATAACAGCACTCGTGGTACGAGGGTTCGACGTCTCAATGGTTCTTTATGTGCTGCTGTAATCGACGACTTACCTTGTCAGGCACGTCTCTCAGCTAGTGACGACGTGTAGTGTTTGAAGACAACACATATATTATGCAGATATAAGGAAAAGTATTGAGCTGAATATATTGTTACAATCGACATTAACAGTAACAGAAGTATTGGAAAAAATATGATCTATTTAATAATTAGTTCTTAACTAGTACATAATGTTAGGTATTTGTTTTTGAACCCATGTTTTAATTATAGAGCTCCTAGGACCTCGGACCAAATATTACTCCATACAGGAGTACAATTAGAATCTACGATATGAATAACAGAGAGGCGTTAAGTATTTTAGATTTAATGAATAATTCGTAAAAGTATAGCGTATGGTTTATTTTTATTTAAACATATTTTAGATTAAAAATATTTTGCGGTCCTAAGTTTTGGTTTTCGCAATGATTCAAATTAATTTATAGTTTTTTAATTATTATAATCATTAATCGTGAAGATCCGCGGAATTATCATTATGTATTTTTTGGTCAGAATTTTATTCTATCAGAGTTCCCTAACATCATGGAATTTGGCAGAGATTCAAGAAAGTTCTTTTAAAAATTGTGCATTTGTTTATTGGATTTTGATATCTTATGACCACGACGTGAATAGAAAATAACTTTCCTACCTACTTGATGGGTGGCTTATAGCTTAACAGTATTTACTATTTACTATTGGTTTGAAATCTCATCTTCATCGCTATAAAGCATAGTAGGCTTTTATTTCGCTTATATTTTATAAGCGAAATAAATTAGTTAGTGTTTTATTTAAGGAAGTGTATTTTTTTCTTAACTCCTACTATATCTTTCTTACATCCTACGTAATGACGAAATTTCACTCCAGCCCACAGATTATATTCCAGTGAATCAGAAAACAATACACCAGAATTATATATAACTCTGTAATAAGTACAATAAATAGTTCTAGACAACTGCAAGTTGCATATAATTGTACTCTCTTCCTATCAAATGTTCGTTGAATTGCGAACAGCAACACTGCAGCGCCGCAGACTTGAGAAAAGTAAGATATGCTTTGAAAGATAAAGAATGCAATCGAAGTTTCTTTACTAACATTTCTCTGCTTATATCGATCAAGAGTGATTGAGAATATAATCAGACACAATATAACAAGACACAAAAAAAAAAATTTAACGTGAGCACCCTCACAGTTGAATGTTACGCCGCAGTGTTTGTTTTATGCATCGTATAAATCGCTGCCCTTCAAGATAGCTCGTAAAGGTAGGGCAGTAAAAGGGCGCGGTATTTCCCCTTCTAATGGTCCAACCATTTAACATTTCCGACGTTTGACGTATTGAGTTAGGCGAGAGATGTCTATGCACCTTCCTAAAGACATGACGGAATGAGTACTTGTGGACAAAAGGCATTATGTAAGAATGTACCTTTAAAATGATTTATCTTTAGTTGAGGTGCACTGGATAGGTTTAAATGGTATATGCGACCGGACAAAGAAGAAGAAAACAACAGGGCCTATGAGTCGTGTGTTAAGACGACTGTGTAGTATTAGATACTTCAGTATAGTGTTCACTCGATGTAAGAAGGTGCATTCAAGGACTGTATGACTGTATGACGTTGGATACTTGAAACAAACATTGATATACTTGGTGTTATTAAGTATTCTGATACTAAAGCGGAAAGAAGTTAGTGTGATATTTTCTCATTTCATAAAATATTCTAGAAATTTAAGTCACTTATATATAAGTAGTGCTTTTTGAAATACAAGTTTTTTTTATCGGCCAAGGTCAGATCTGAGTCGGCAAGGTCAGCGAATGTCAGAAGAGATGTTTACCTCCATTTTGTGCTTGCTTTGCAAATGCTAAGTTTAAGTTAAATGAAAACTTATGCCTTTGTCTAAATATTGTAATGTACATATTTTTATATTTAAAGTTTAGGTATTTGAGTTACGAAACAAATATATACCTATCCGTTGTTAAAAGTGTTACAAAATGGATGTAGGTGACAGAACATTGTCGCAAGTCCGTGGCAAAAGCGTGGGAGCAGTCGACCATATGGTGTGAGGCCCTTTTAAAAATTAAACACGCTTTTTAAAAATATTTTTATGGTTATTAACTCATATATTTTATTTTACGTATACTATGTAATATGTATACGTAATATATAGATAGGGCGACAACCGCAAACAATGATCAAAATCTCAGCTACTTTAATCCTTACGATATTAGAATCTAAAATGAGGAACGGGTTATTGAGGTCTATATACTTATCAAGAACACTCCATTTGAACTTTTAATAATAAGATGACGTTGTTGTGAGCTTAATATATTGATAATTCAATTACACATAAAAAAAGAATAGGTAATTGGTATCCTTCCAAAAACAAACAATTTTGACAAATCAACTTAAATGAAATTCATTGTTTGTGTTAATTTAAAACCTCACATTTTTTTAAACATGAGGGGTTTGCATTCCGATATTATTAAAAGTACGTGTTAATTTTTAAGTAAAAATCAAAATGTACTCGTTACTTTTAAAGAATTCTACTAATAGAGGTCCATCTTTTTTCATTATCAAATTCAATAGTTCTAGCTTGTACTGAGAAAAACACTAGAAGCATACATGCTGTAAAGTAATAAAAATTTTAAATGACTTAAAGACAGTCTCAATTATATATACCTATAGTATATAGTTATTTTTGCATTGAAATATCTGTTTGAATCACAGATCTAGTTCACCCTTGTACTGCGGTTTTACAGACAGCGGCAGTACATTTAGGAGCAGAAAGTACTTAATTTAAAAATACAATACACATAGCAAGGATCATAATAAATCCTTACCAATACAACATCTCAGATCTGTTTCCTATTACGTTATTACGTTAGCACAAAAACATGAATTCTATTCTCGTCTGGATCCCGTTGCACTAAACCGGTTAGAGCCAATCTTCATAATTGAGTTCTTGTCAACTGGATCAGGAGCTGAACTTCTAAAAACTGGTCTTTATAACATTCTAGGTCAGCTTCAATTACCTTGCAAATCAAAACTCTTTCCTGTAGTACCTAAGCTTAGGTTCATTTCATTCCTTTGGGCATTGTTTATACTCGAAAGTTTTACCCAAGTGGTTTTGGATTGGTCAAAATAGTTGCACATAAATTTAGATCCTAACGTACTTTATAAGTAGAGTTTATAGTACCTAGAGACGATTGCATGTAGACCAAATATCACAGATCAATCATAAGCACAGCGTGTGTAAAACCACTTGTATTTGTGTACGAAAACTTTAAAACAACGCAACAGATTACGAAAGTTTACGAATCCAATTTTAAATTTGAACTCCATTGGTCGGTCGCAAAATGGCCGGCCAGCGGGGTGAGTCAGATGTTAAATTTAGCAATATTATGAATTGTATCACCTGCTATTTGTTTCTATGATAGATGTTTGGGTAAGTTTTAATAAACGCTATGAAACTATTTTAGCTCGGTGCTGTTTCTACAACAAACAACTAACGTGTTTATCTTCATCTATATGTAACTCTACCTATTAATACATTATTTACATAATTCAAAATATATTCTTAGGATAGATATCTTTGAGTTTTTAAAATACTGCGTCTATTGATTAGTGAAGAACTGGAATTGTGGAGGGTTTAATCAACAGATTCGAGTCCCTGAGAACATAAGAAAAGTACATACACAGAATATTTCAAAATGTACATTGAAAAGTGGACTCTGATTATTATTAAACTATAACTATCTTTTCCCACGACCTTCACGAAGGGAGAACACAAATAGTTCTGGCGGTTTCATAACCGGATACCATTGTTTACTCCGGCCCTAATTACCATGACTTGGAGCAGCAAAGAATTATTTTAGTGATGTTTTAATTGCGTTAGTATTTCATGTTCATTTAAAAATTAGTTTAGGAACCCATAAATCTTATAATATAATAGATTTATAAGTTTAAATAAAAAGTAATTAGCGACATATTTTTTATGATTTATTCGCGGATAAGAACCTTCATAGTAATAATATAGTGTAAACAAGTAGGCAACCGTAACCAGAGTCACCCTCAACAGGTTTAAAGTTAGTAGAAAACAACTTAGTGCCACTAGGTGGTCGAAGATTCGACTCTCACTCACCGTACGATACGTATAAGACTTAAGCACTTCACTACTGCCTCGACCCAGTAAGTTGTTATGAGCTTCAATGAACTGACTCTAATAGACTCAAATATGTCTTGAGATAATAATAACCGTCTTGAGATAATAGTAAGACTATAAAACGATTATAAGTACATATTATGCGTCCACGTCACGGTTCATAACACATTGTTCATTGTACGTCTTCATTAGTCAACAGCTGATGAGCCCACTTCCCGTCCCGACTCACGACTTGCAACTTATCAATTGATCTCTTTGAATAATAAAGTGACGCCAATTATTCCTACGTAACTAATATACATCTTTTTATACGTTTTATTATCCCGTGGTTTTTGAAGGAACTGGTATTAATGCCTAGATCGTGCCTGTACCGACAACCTATTAGAGTACAGAATTGTCAGCCTCCCAGTAACTTAGGTTTTGAGTTTGAGTTGTTCCCAAAAACATTGGATTTTATAAGTTTAGACTTTTAGAAGTTTAGACTTTTTTTTGCGATTAGCACCAATCGAGACGCACCAATCGAGACGCGCTTAGAGACTCAAAAAATCCTTCAAAATGGTTTAGGATGCACCAAGAATATTCCAACACTATCAGCGAGTTCTCCAACTGTCAATGGATGATTTCCCAAGGACCAAATCTTGGATTTTTGGAAGCGGCTCTCGTCAGTAGAGTAGTAGCTGTAGTTGTCCGTAACATTTTCAACAGGTTTGAGCACAAGAATATTCATTCCGCAAACAAAATTTGATGGAAGTGCGGAACAAAATCACTCATTGTAAAAGTCTAAAAATTATCTTTTGATTGTTTTCAAAAACACGCGTAAATCGGAGATAATTAAACCTTTTGACAAACAGGTACTTGAGAGTTAAGATTTTATCTTATCAAGGGTTTATATTAGAGTGATGGCATGAATGAGGAAGAGTTTATGTGAATAAGCACTTAACTACTTGTACTCATAACCTAATGCGACAGAACATGGTGTAAATCATACTCATACATTTAAAATACAAATTTAAATTTATTTAAGGATTAGTCCACCAAAAAGACTGATGTGCAAAATGTGAAAAATTCGAAACTTATTCCTTGTACGTTATTCACTTATTATGTCTCAGAAATCAATTAAAATGACAGTAATTTCAAATGATATTACAGAAATTTCTTTAAGACATTGAGGATCAAAACTGAAGTTATTAATTTAAGTTATATATATGTTTTAGGTCTGAAGTTATTATTTTTTGAAGAATATAGAGGTTTTAAGTTATTGAAGTTCTACTGTGTATAATAATTATTAGTTGTTATTTATTATATGTTGGTTTCACAGCTGCTTAACTACTTTCATATCAATTTCAAACCTATCTTGTTTTTATATTATATATACCAAACTTAAATGTCTGAGAGATAGAGAATGATTTATCTTTCTAAGTACAGCATAAAGGCAATGCACTCAAATCCTAAAATAGAATCCGAACATACATAAAGGCTTTAAATAACATTGCTAATGTTTCACTTTCTTTTTGTGTCTGATTTATTTGAATGACTCATTGACAGTACTTCACGGATCTTACAATAAACTTTATTAGCATTATAATAAGACTGTTCATTCTGATATTTTCTAGTTTCACAACACATGAACAATATACATTATAGCTTTTTAATAATATAAAATTACCAGGAGATATGAATATAATAGCAAAACAAAATATTAGCTTATTTAAATAACATTCATCTGAATTCATTATTCCCATTAGATTCTTATAGTTAACAATATAATAAACAAAAGTATGTGTGTCATGGTGTCTTTTGTAAATTCTTTATTGACTAATAGTTGATACCTCATGTATTGAAAGTTAGAAAAATAGGTACAGTACAGTTACAGTCGAAATTTTATTATTTTATACATATACAGCTGGTTCAAATTGACAAACAATGCTGTAAATAAAATAATAAAGCTGGGATTGGGAAAATTCCAAATATAGTTATTTTGACTTGTGCCTTGAGATAATTAATACGATGACATAATCTTCGACGCGATAATATATACTAACGTAAACACTACTTTATTTGACACCTACGGCATACCTACCGACATTGAACTCAATATCCTACACACTTTATGAACCTTCATGACAGTAAACTGTTTACTTCTGGATTAATGGTCATTTATACCATCTTAAATGTATTTTCAAATTAAACATATATAATATCAACAACAGTGTTAGTTTATATATTTTTGCTAAACTTTATTGTTTGTTAGTTAAAAATTTGAAGTCCTAGCAATCTTAAGAGTTTTTAAATAACGTGAGATGCTATAGAATATCAGTTTACGAGGTTAATTAGAACTAAATCGACAGTTGGAACTTCTAAAAATAGTTTATGCATTACTCACCTGTTGAGCGACCGGCTCTAAGATGCTCTCAATAATTTTTGTATGAAAGACGGGCATGGTTACTAGTTTTAGCGCCTAAATAACATTAGAACAAACAGCACGACACAGTGTTCATAAACAAATGTTAAAATAAACAATACACAACCAAACTTCCTTAGATACAGAAAAATACTGATGTTGATTAGTGCATGTTCGTGAATCGTGATGTGTATTGTGTCAACTGTCAATAGTTGTGCTATCGGTGAAACGTCAAACTGACGGTAAAATATAGGGCTGCTATAATAAAAAAAAACAAAATTACCTTAATTGTTAATCATAACAATTACCTTAATTGTTAATCAATGTATTTTATAAAATATAACAATATTGTAAGAATTACGTTTGATACACTACTTATATGATTCAAGCGCCGATATAGGATTTATAAAGGGAGTCATGAGGGGATAACTTAAATTCAGAACAGCATTTTTTTATAAATTCACAAATTACCCTTAGACTGAAAATGCATTGTTGAAAATCCATGGTAGAGGATACAATGGCAACCATTTAGCTCACCCATTACATCACCCTCCTCGCCATATTTGAGGGAGGAGAACAACCCGACTCCCGACGCTACCGTGAGTAATGACTTTTAAGGGATCGGTATTCGGTGTGATGAAACCGGTTGATAAAACAAAAACAAATAAACCTCAAGAGATTTTCCTATTTTATGGATTGTATTATTGAACACATCAAGTTTATTTTTATTTCTTGTATTTATTTAATGTAAATCAAAATGTTTATAAATATAATGATTATAAAAAGTCATAATTTTAAATTCTCCAAATTTGTTTCTTAATGATTCTCTTGGCCTCATGGTTAGTCAATCTGTTCATTTCCAAGCTGTATCTCTCGCTTATTTATAATGGTACAGAAATCTTCCTGTGCGAGTCTCACTTCCACTTGGCTTGTGTTTTATTTATTAATATTTAAAAAAATACATATTTTATATTTTAAAAATGTGCTTAAAAATGTGTAGATTTAATAAAAGAAAATTCAAGATTTATCCAAATATTTTATTCATAATCTTAAAATTAGTTTAAGTATTATCTATCAAGTCTTTATTATGTGCAATAAGGTACAAATAAACACTAAAAATACATTGAATACAAATATTTACTAGTCTATACACATTAGTTATATAATTAGTGAACACAACATCAAGTATAGGTCAATTGAAATAAATGTATTACGTAGAATGAAGTTTGACAACTGTAAATATAAAAGGTACATTGACTATATGTTTTAATAGTTTTTAAGAGTAATGAAACAAACAGTACAATACACACTACAATTACTAAGGATGAAATTTATTATTAATTTAGAATATTTCTCTATATATTTAGTTATGGTAATTTTAAAATACCCGTAAACGAACTTGTCCAAGTTTATAAATTTCATTCTGTATATTATTATTTATTACTAAAGATTTTATATACTACATCCACATTACAAACTTTAAAACTTAGTATCTAGAACATCTATGTTTTAGAATTAGACGAGAAAGTTATATTTAATCTAATGTGTAAATTTTCTAGACATAAACGGTTTTTAGAACAATGTATAAAGTTAAAAGACAAAACAAATTGGTTTAAAGAATTAGGGCATAATGTAGGGCTGAGAGTAGATTAGAGTTAGTTGTTAGTTTTATGATAAAAAGAGAAAACTATTTTAAAGCTTGATTGCAATTGAAGTGCCAGTGGAACAAAGTACCAAGACTATTTCAGAATCAATTACATATGTATATCGATCATCGATATCTTGGACACCAAATTGATTATTTCATTAACACTATGAGCCAAAGGAAAGAAAATAATCCGAAACATTAAAATACTCTACAACAACTTTGATAGATTTTTAACAAGAACAATGACTATAATTGAACGTTGCTTTTAATTAGACCGTGGTACACGTAGCGCTTTTATTGATACCTATCATAAACCTAACCTATGAATACTTATTTTTATATAATTTTATATACAGTATCTCACGATTTAACATTAAGATAATCCAGTTTCATTATCAGCCGTGTGATCTAAGCGCAATAATGAAATTCTAAAATGTTCAAACTATTCTCGTTGGACTTTGAATTACTAGCTTACAGGGTTCTAAGATGAATATTTTTTTTAATAAAACCTTACACTCCAGATTATAAATATTCAACAATATCACACTTGATGGAAATGTTGGGACAGCTGACACCGTAAGTGAGATTGAGACCGTGAGGCTGGCTCTTATGTCTCTCTGTGAGTAGTTTGTGGAAAATAGGCAAGATGGCGCACTCAAAGAGTTCTGACTCCGAGCTGGCCGTGTACATCTTGCGCTCCGCAGACTCTTGTCGCTTGGATTCCGAACGGGAGTAGGTCGCGGATTTTCGTTCTTCTCTTATTTTTGATGACTCTGAAAATTTTCTTACATATTTATTTCTTATAGGTAATCTCTACAGTTGTAAATCTCTGTCACAAAATGATCAAAGTGGGAAGTCACTAACTAGGACCCGCTTGCCTAGCGGGTTTGAGCCTCACGACGCAGTGTGATGTGGTTAAAAATCCTAAAAAGTTTAAAATTTCTGGATACGATCTAAAACTAAATCTTGAGCATGGAATCCGAGAAACAGTTGTGAAGTTCAACATGCACGCTTTCGCCAATGCCGTAACTCAATTTCACAAGTTTAATGCTGAGCGATCAAATGTATGTTTTTTTACACTCGAAAAGGTCATGCATGGTTATTTCTAATGTAACAAGATCGTAACCTGCAAAAAAAATTATGCTGACCTAACACAACCTAACTGGTAAATGGAGTTGGTAAGAATAATTAGATTTTTTTACTTTTGATGATTTTTAGATAAGATTTTTTAAAGATGAAATAAATAAAAACACGGGAAATCTCAATAGGTTTACAACTAGATGAACCTAAGTC
>JAPOND010000153.1:4579307-4595667 GCA_028829205.1 Ithomia salapia aquinia | reverse complement strand
AGAGCTAATTAATTTCCTATTACATTTAAGTTTGCTAATTAGTGAATAATCCGAGAGTTAAAAGGCTTTATTATTATTATTATAAAAGGGTCAAGAGATCTTCGATGGCTCGCTGCGCTGTTGTCATCGAACAGCTCGAGTCGCGTTTTATAAATATTATGAATGTTTGTATTTTAGTGACAGATTCGAGTTACGTTTTATAAAAAAATATTAATTAACGAGTTAATTCTTAATTCTTTTATTTAATAACTTATTCGTATTAAAAAGCATTTTCATAAACGTAAAATTTCAAGTCACACCGGTACATATTATACTCAGTAATATTTATTTCAAAGAAGTTACATCATCTTTGTTCAAGGTTCCTGTAATGATTTATTTGAATTTATATAATATTAGATTATAATTAAGAAGCTGAAACATGCAATTAAATGTATTTATCTTAAAGAGTTTGTATTTTTCTCTACAGACTAACTGATCGAGAATGAAATCGACGTCATCATCCAAATACATTATAACATCGAAAGAGAATTTAAGGATCTTCATGTTACACCTCAGTCTGTTTACTTTCAGCGTTTATTTATATTCAGAGGCTATCAATATTAAATCAAAATGAAATGATGATTGGAAGATTTTTATGCTCCACGGCGTAAGTGAAGTAATAAAAGTAAGTTTTATTATTATTGATTATTGAAACAGCAATAAGAAAAAACATTTCAAATAGCCCTTGACTCTAAATTAGCTCAATTCTAATATCATTGATAAAAAAAGGAAAGATTTGAAAAAAAATAAAGTACTTGCAAGTCTTCGGTGTTTACTCATCAAGTTGACAAAATCAAACAGAACAATCACATAATTTTATAGTAATTTTAAGCCAAGTAGCCTATTTTATTTTCAACATCATTAACTTGTGAACCTGCGAAAAACTATAATTCAAAGCATGGTAGTTTCTGATATAATTTTACTGCTTACATTGGCATCGAACAGGTAATTATTATATATTAAATGCTATATAAACAATATGTTACGTAAGATATGAAACAAGATGGTCTAATAAAATCTCAACATCAGCGAAAGTGTTCTAAATCTTCTCACATTATTGCTGCAATCCAAAGTCTGCGGAGCAATAGCAATACATTTCGTTACAACTTTTGGTCTTAATTTTTTCCGTCTATAATAGGCCTATTTCGCAACGCGCCATAAGGAACTTCGTTCCAATAACCATCATCAACCCTACTGTATAATTCAAAATTTTGAGTGAGAAAGAAACCCGAATATTAAGATGCAAATATTAAGATGGATGTGCGAGATAAGAAGGATGCATAAAATCAGGAATGATAATGAAAGAGGAAATAAAAGTTCCTCCACTGACGGAAAGTGAAAAAGCAATAGGATGACGGATGAGTAAGGAGAAATGTTACGGGTTAACTGCTATATAGCAGAGAAAGTACTCCGTATGAACTTGGTTATTATAATGGCAGAGTGAGGTCGGAGACAGTATGGATGTGACTAAGATGACGAATGACAGTGATGATTGGAAGAGTCATACATGTTATACTAAACCCACATAGGAAATAGTTAGAAAGAAGATAACAGAAGAAGACGACTTGTATTTGTCTTTGTTATTTAATTAAGGGTCATCAAAAACCCGGTAGAGTAAAGAGGGGAATCAAATATTTACCTTCATTGGGTTTAAAAATGGAAGACCATACCTTTGTTGGTGAGTTGTAAAGAATTAATATATAATAATAATGTCTAAAAACAAAAGTACAATATTCTATAACTGTACGTCTGTTATAGTTGTTATAGTTCAGTGGCATTATTGTTCAGTGCATTATTATTAGGACATTAGTAATAACTTTTTAATACATTTGATTTTTTAATCCATTAGAATTCATGTTTTGTTTCGGATAATACCATCGGTCGGAGGTCGGAGGTCGGACTTTAGAACCCGTCCATATCTACTATAATTTGTCATTCTATATTTATTAAATCGCAACGAACGTTTACAAACCACTATTATTATTTAAATCAATACATTTATTGAAATAATACTTATAATGAATTTTTTTTATATAATTACATACCATAATTTTAACTTGGACTCAACTTTCAATTATAAATTTACTGCTTATTTACTAACTTCACCTTATTTAATTTTAATAATTAATATAAGTTTTACTCATAATATTATTGATAAACTCAGTTTATGATGTTATTAGGTATAGCCAAAACGAGTTACCACGTCATACCTACTACACGTAATACATACCTATATCGTAACCAAGTATAATGTGTTGGTAAAGGTGTCGGTCAAGTGCGAGTCTCAGGGCCGGTCACTGGCAGGTTGCCCGCAGGTTGCCCGCAGGTTGTAAAATCCTCGTTAGAACAGGTTATTATTGTTGTTTTATTTTCAGGTCAGTTTTATTTTTCAACTCGGTAATTTCATGGACAAAGTTTTTGCAGCTTCGCCATGTTAGGAGATACCTGAGAGTTACACTGTATTATATTATTTCTACCTAATCATAAGCTTGCTCAGACGCTATCAGATAAATAAAACATAAAAAATAACTTGCCTACAACAAACAACTCTGGTCAGTGGTAGCAATCAGATTTAATTAACTTTTAGCATCCTTCCAAAAACCACAGATATCATTTATCTTTCGTAAATGATTTACTTGAAATTTTTTGACACTTTTATCACATCGTATTTCTATCATATAAAAACAAAAGCTATAACAACTGACAACGCAAAACTTACTATCACACACATTTTCAAAACAATAAAGCTGATCTTGTAAATTTAAAGTTTTTCGTGAGCCGATTTATAATAGTTTGCGTTCGTGGCTCATATAAATAACACAGCCGCCCATTGCTTTCAACTTTTAATTACTGGGTCCCAAAAGCTACTTCTATTTCTATTAGAAAGCACTTTCAAGTAAAAGCTATATTACGAGTACACTCATACCATTATATAATGAAATACTACTGATAGTTATCTACGTCGAAGCACTCAGAGCATGTGGTCTATGCTCAAGGTTCCATGTGATGATTCATTTGAACAGAACCATTCCGTTCGTGTAGCTATAGGAAATATTTTATATTTATGTAATACTGGTACTTTACGAGTACAGCGAGAAGAGGCGGTTGAAATACGAACTAAAAACTAGAATCTCCTTACAACCTACAATGTACCTTTCATCTACTTAGAGCGTAAATCGATGAAGGTTCTTTGTGGGAAATTCAGAAAAGGTTTCTCCTGTGTATTGGTAATATAATTGAAATTGATGATTATTATATTTGCTGTCAAAAATAACAGAACAGACTTACTTTGAAGTTTCGAAAACGTTCCTTTGTATTTTCCTTTTGAACTTCGATCAATAAATACTTTTGAAACTTTCTAAAAATAATTGATCGATCATAATATTTTAAGTGTTTCGTACTGCCTTTAATTTTTTAATAAGCGCTGACAATGAATTATATTTTATATTTTGCATTGTGTTTACAATTAAATAGAATGAATATATATATTAACTATTTAACTATAAGAGTAGCATGGATCAAGTATTCGGCATGTAAATGACCGACACAGATGATGAGTTACTAGAACAAATAATCCGCCGGCTTGGGCGCCAATTTCCAGCTTCCATTGTTATCGGATTTGTGAAATACATTCCTTGTTTATGTTGGCGTTGAATATGATAATTATTATAACAAATTCAGTATAAATAATCTACTTCAATTTATGTAATTCGAGATATAAAGTAGGATAAAGTGGTCTCATAATATTTAATAGACGGTGAAGATATTCAAGATATTATGTGCTTTGATATGTTTAAAGATTAGATTATATATGGTTTATGGTACCCGCCATTATTGTCCCTGATCTGTATTCAGATAAAAAAACGATTTTCTTATGTCGGACGGCCCCTAAAAGTTTTTTTTTTATATCTAAGGACAGTATTTTTTTTCGGGATGAAAGGAGGGGTGAATAGTCAAGTCGTGAGAAAGTAACAAACAAAGAAACACAATAACTCACATTCTCCTAAACAGCATTAGAGAAGTAAAAAGAACATATAAATCTGATAATGTCGTTTGATCTATTATATACTTCTGATTTGTACATACTTCTATTTTTTATAATAAAAGCATTTGACCCGTACCATATCCTAGTATTCCTCGACGGTGCAGACTTTCTTCGGCAATACTTCAAGATAATTGCGTTATTGAAGTCTTCAAAAAGAGCTCTAGTCTCTCCTCGTAGGCTGGCAAAGCTCTTGTGCTTCGTCTAACATTTTAAAAAAAGCGGGTGAAGGTGATCACTTATCATCAGAACCCACAGGCCTTCTTCCCGTTCTTGTAAAGACTAAACAAAACATAGTAATACTGAAATGAAGAATGACTAGAAAAGCAAATGAACTGCTGAATGATTAAAACTTGATACTTAACGATATTAAGAATAATCAAACAGTCACAGTACGGCAGGTAGGTACGATAAAATAAAACACCACAAATAAAAATATATATATTTTTTAAAAGACTGTTGACTAAATACTTAATTACTTCATAAAAATAACATCAATGTTAAATACTGCGTTCATAGCACTTAACCCGTTCACAATAAAATCAATTTAGGTAATTTAAAAATAAACGTGAACACTCAAACATGTGGTTTAAATATAAATTACACGTTAAAATAAACAATGCTAGCGTAGAATGTTGGAATTTAAACGAATCACTTAACATTAATTCGTAAATCATAAATTACTAACTACCCGCCATAACGTAACCAGTCACGATAGTATGAGTTATTAGTAATATTAAAATATACACGAATACAACACCTGTTGTTAAACGCTTTCAACTTTTTATATCAATGACACTCGGTACCAAAGAAGCTGCAAATCATCTGACTCTGCTCAATTAATTATAAATTTACCAACTAGGGAAAGGTCATATTTAAACATTTTGAGAGAATATGTGATAGTTAGGGATGACGGGCTTGATGTCTGTTGTAGAAGTTTAATCGATACTCGCCGACAGCAGAGACGGAGTTTTATCGTGGTATTACTAGAATAGTTTTTTAAAACCAGGTCCATAATTATCGATAAGTCCTCATAACCGTTCAATGTGTCCTGGTTATTGGTGAGACCCTGTATTTTCGATGGTATGATTGGCGTCGGGTGGACGAAGCTTAACTTTTTACACTTGATTTATACTTATGTGCTGAAGGTTTATCTTTCTTCTGTATTTCTATGAACTTTTAGTTCCTACACAATAGGAATGCAGACTACAATACTTCTTCCGTTCAATAACTTCATGTTACAAGCACTTCATATTGTGGCTTGTGTAAGTATTGCTTATAAGTATGAGATTTTCTTTGGTGCTTATTATTAATAATTTAATAAATATCTGTAAACTCTGATTCAGTTATGTTGGTTAGATAAGAATACAATATCGCTAATGTCCTGTTCAATGAATTGTTACTTGAATATTGTATAGGTATATAATGAAACAACTTTCATGTGAACATATTTTCATACATCAGTAAAAAATGTAATATATATTGATCTATTTTTATAATTGCTGCGTAAATGCGTTTATTTTCGTAAACTTTTAACATACTCGTACATCGCGTGTATGAGACTCGTTTGTAAAAGTTCAGCGAGACATAATCATGGGTTATATTTTTACGGAATCGTTCTATAGTGTTTATATATAATTATAGTATATAGTTAGCAAATGATGTACAGTGACCTTTAAAATATTAAAAACACCATCACTTAAAATTAATTGATAATAGGGCATTTACATTAAAGTTCACAGTGACAAAAAAACCTTTTAAGACACTAGCCCAAACAACTAAAAAAATCAAACGCCAGACTGTCTTGACATGACAGACTTATGTGGAACAGTTTTTTTATAATATTATTAAAAAACATAAATCAATCATTATATACTAGCTTAACCAGTCCACTTCTCCGGGGCTAATTTAAAGAAATATTAATTCGAAATATGTAATAAAAAAAACCTTTAATAAAAGAATGAAATCACGGCAATTTCAATGGACATTTTCTTTGTTTGTTTTATATAAAATTAATCAATTAGTAACACCGACTACATGAAACAAACGTTAAAAGTTTTATAATTTGGGATAGCTCCAATAAAGATTTATTTTAAGGATAGACAAGATATTAATAAGGCTGAACGATACCACACATAAAAATGTGAGATATGATTTATGGCGGTATGTCATTCTGACAGGAATGCGCCTCGTATCTTCATAAACGTCATTTTTGATAGCTGGTCAATATTTATAGAAATCTTGTTAACATATGTTTCTCAAGTAATTAGTGATTTAGTTGGTTTTTAGTTTGTGCAATTATATTTGCAATAAACGTATTATCGTTACATTGACAAATAAATCCTATTATACATAGTAAGTCGTACATCGTTAATCAAATTAGTCATGAAAACAAAAATGAATTCACGAATATTTTTTTTCAAACTTATAAATAAGTTATACTTTGTATTATCATCAACCGATTGCCCTTTCTCCACTTATTTAAATTTAGCACTATATGACAGTTCTTTCAACCTTTCTTTTATATACTTTGTCGTAAGCAGAGACTTGTTTCTTCATAGTATAATATTCCAATAGTCTCAACATGTCTTTTTAGGCAGCTCTCTTTTCAAATGCACGAATCAGTCTAAGAGGTAAACAGGAATCGTTGCTTTGAATTGCGTTTTTCATCTTTTACATCCACGTTGTTGTTGTAATAGTTTGTAGATGTACTATGTTTGACAGTTCATCTCTTTTACTATCATCCTTCTCGGCTGAGTCCAGGTATTGGAAGTCGGAGAACTAAAAAGGTACAACTTCTCTTTCAGAGTAACCTGTAAGGTTTTCTATAAGTACAAATACTCCGTCAAACGCATTTTCGAAACCCATATGGAAGTTTTTTTCTCGTCTCACCGTTGTCTCTCGTACCTCTGTAATTCTTACAGATCTAGATTTTGGGTGATCCTACTTTCCTTAAGCAGTTTGTTTCGAATAACGTTTTCCAATACTTTCGGAATATGGCCTGACATGAGCTTTATTTCTCTTCGTTACAGTTTTGTACGTCACCATTGTTTTTTAAGATGAAATAATGTAGGTAGTGTACCATTTCTGCCGTAGCGCCTAATCGCCTATTCTGGCGATAACTTATATGTAAAATCAAAGTAAATCATGATATCTCATATCATAGTAACTTATTTTGGAATCGTCCATCGTTCCTTTGTTTATTTATCACTTGTAACAATCTTTTCAACCTCATCACGTCAACATCCCTCGTTTATAATTCATAATTCAGTTAAGTACTTTTGGCCACCTTGAACCTTATAACATACTAGCTGTACCCGCGACTTCGTCTACCTGGAATTTAAAAAAAAGTTAATTAATTTATTAAGTTTCTTTTAATATTTTTTTTTCTAAAATAGTGTAACTTTTCTAATATGAAAGTAGCCTAAGTTACTCCTTATTACATCAGATACCTGCCATTATTATAAGTCCCGTCAAAATCGGTGAAACTATTTTAGATATTATCTAGAACAAACATACAGACGGACAACAATTTTAAAAAAAATATATTTTGGTGTATGTACGCATGTGCATATGCATGTAGTTAAAGGCGGTTATTTCAATATTACAAACATACACTCCAATTCTATTTATATGTATAGATTAAATAAATTATAAGAGGCTCTAGCAACTACTATGTGTATCAATTAGATAGTTCTACTTCTCTCTTCTTCTTCCATAGCCTTTTCCCAATATCATTTCTCAAATCGGTATTCTGACACTCTTTTGTATTCTTCTTTTCAATTTCCACAGTTTGTGACTCTTTAATCAACCACTCTGGTGCATCCTACTCTATTCACACCTTTTCCAATCAATACTCCTTTTACAGATTGTCATATCGTAGCAACTTTCATTTATTGATCCTTCTTGTCTACTTTTAATATCTGGAATATCTACATATATCATGTGTACTATCGTCTTCTTAAACAAAGTTTAAGTTAATAGTCACTTTCTGAGATCCTGTATCTTTTGAGATTTTCTCTTAAAGTATGACTTAAAAGCTTTACCTCCTACAAAGTAGTCTAGTAGTCGATGCAAATTCATTCCCCGGCTATACTTTGTAGTTTTTGACACAGTTTGTAGAAGAAATGTAGTTGTGATTTCTGTTGTCGGTAAAGAGATTTTCGTCAGTTTTTTAAAACCAAGTGCTTATTTTGATACAATAAAAAAATGCATACAATACCACTGAAAACTCAGAGTTGATAATTTCAATATGCATATAATATTGGCTATATTTTATGTCTATGTTTGACCTACATCCCACATTTACCCGTTAGTCACTGCGGTATGATTGATAGGAATTGGTTATTGGTAGTTTTTACTTCATTATCTAGTAATGTCATTAAAAAACATCACATGATAACAAACTAATGAATGACTTAAAAACATAAAATATGAAACGCTTTTGCTCCTGACAAACACCTGCAGTTCATGCAATACACATGGGCGAGCGGACTTTACTTGTGGTTTTACTTGTGCACAGTGTCTGTCAGTTGCGACAGTGATGCCAACTTGGGGGTTTTCCCCCTAAATTTAGGGGGACTAATTTGATTAGTTTTTTTGATTAGATAATTTGATTTAGGGATTTTTTTAGAGAAAAAAGAAATAAAAATGCCTAAAAATATTTTAATCAGATTTCTGTAGTTTAATCAATTAACTTAGTGTTTCAAGATGTCAAACTTAGGGATTAAGGTAAACAACTGTTTATTTTGAATTAAAATATAATAATAAGCATTATTTGTTTATGTATATACATTACTTTTTAGTAAATAAGGTAAAATCTTTTATAATATAAACCACTAAAAGATGCCCAAAGTTACAAAAGTTTGGCAGGGGCAAAAATTTAGGGCTTAGGGGGAACAATTTTGATCGGTTGGCATCACTACTAACAGGTCCGTCAGACAAGCACACTACAACACTGTGCACATACAAGTACAACCACAATTAAGTCCGCTCACCTTCGTGAATTGCATGAACGGTACCTTAAGGTTCTGTTTGGTACTCTGTAAATTTTCCAAAAATAAAGAATCTTAAATATTTATTAAATAATGTAAAAAATACTTCCTTATTTGGTGTCGACGCAATATGTTGAATAAAAACATCGCTCAAAGTTGTAGGACTAATGTTGTTTCTGTGCTGCTTAGTGCTGCTTCCACCACCTTTAGTGGCCACAGAGGTCGCCACAGAGGATTTGTATTTAGTCTCTTAGCTGGTTTTTAAGAAAACCTTGATAATATGTCGTTCTAATTCTCAGCCGCGAAGGCACGAATATTTATGTAAAATATAAGAATAATAAAAAATTACTTGCTTGAAAGGAAATTGTGTAAAGATCAGACATTGTAATGTAAAGCTTACTTTTGTTGTATTATAAGAAACAGACTTTATTATTTTTTGTAATGTTTATGGTAAACCAGTTGAACAATTTAAGTACGTGCTACATTATGCTGTATGCTTAATGTTTTCTTTTTATACAAAATTTAGGTCAGGTAAATTGTTAAACACAAAGCAAACTCATAAACGTCGTAAAATAAACAAGTAGTACAATAATAATTACATTTTTTTTTTGTGTTTTTTGTTGAATTAAAAAATAAAAAATGTCAATTATGTTTTTTATAATATTTATCCAGATACTCCCGATTGTATTTCAGTACCATTTTATAAAGTTTATTTTTGTTTTATTAATTTTTTTCTGTCATCGTTATCATCATCGTCAGCACAAAATGTACACGTTAATAAATAAGTAAGAGGCAAATCTATTAAGGCAATTAAAAATAGGTGTAAAATACATAACCAAAACTGAAAACTGTAAAATGCTTAATTAGCTACTTTGTTTGATTAGCTTGAACTTGTTAATAAATTTAAAATTGTTCATAAACATATGAGCAATGTTATGCTTATTTAAATATTTCCTCTTTCACCAATGAATAAGGATTAAATGATGGTTAACGGATGCGATGAGCTAAGTTAGTATAATGACGGTGACGGACTCCCGGAGTTTAAGTATTGTCCATGTCAATGAACTTTGGAACCTCTTTTTATTTAAAACTGTATTCATGTTTCTATACGAAACTAAACAAAGAAGCTAAAACATTTTATTAATAATTAATTATAAATCGCCGAACTCTAAGCTCGCAGCTAACGATAAAAATATATCTAGGTGACCTCTTACATGACTAACAGTGTGGAGTACCTACTATATATACTGGAAATTAACTGTTATTAAATCTTACATGTACATCTTTTGCCAATATGCATCAAACTTAAATATGGTTTCATCCCTAACTTAAAAAAATATTAATTTCCGATACACACGTTCGTCCCCTGTTTCACCACTCAAGCATTATTTTCGCGATCTAATACAAAAGAGAGATAAAATACAACAATATTCTCCTTAAAAAAATGATTGCTGTACGTATTAATATGGTGTATCAAAATCTAATCTATACCCAATTTTAATCTTTACCCAGGTCAAGATGAATGCTCAAGAGAGCGATGAGGTGGCCGCCACAACCCCAGTCACCAACCCTACTCCAGATGCTGGGCCCCTCATCCCGGTTCCTGTGGCTCCTCGGAAGCCACCGCGACGAGGGCCGAAGGTACCTCAGGAGAGGCCCAAGAGAGCCCTTTTCTGTCTCACTCTCAAGAATCCGCTCCGAAAACTCTGCATTGATATCGTTGAATGGAAGTATCCTTTTAAGAAACACCAGGAGTTAGAATTGTCTAATAACGATTAGGTACTCTTCATCAAGACATAAAATATGAAACATATACTTACATACTTTTATTTTTTGATTTATATGCACGATACTATATTCAAATTTTTGTATTTTGTGTGCGTTTACCTAAAAGTAAGCAATACATTCTATTAGTGCCTACATTGAATATATCGGCCACCCCTGCAAAACATACACCAACTGTGACCTATATTTCTTTTAAAACCAATACCTGTGGCAGAGAGCCAACAATCCAAGCTATACTCGCTTGTTTACTTCGTCCAAACTTCCGTTATATCTGATTCAACATTCGGACGCATATTAGCTAATTAGAAAACATAATTATGTTCACAACATTGATTCAACTTTGAATATTCTACTACTAGGCAAAAGCTTTCCTCTTAAATTTCCATTTCTTTACTGCTTGGTTTTAATAAATACGAATACTTTTTATTTTTTTACAAAAGTAAGTTCCAGTAAAGCCAACCATTTACATACTTAAAACCTTTCGACGTTACCGGCGTTACAAAAGCTAGTGCTCTCGACTGAAATCACCCCAATGCCAATACTTAGCTTAAGTTGGTTAGTAAAAGAACAACGCCCTTTTTAAAATAAACAAATAAGCGGGAACTTGGTAAACATGGCGCCGCGCCAACATGACACATGTATGAATGAATGATATAAACATTTCGGAATTAACTTCCAGGGAATACCGACATATATCTTTTAAAAACGGAAACAATTTAAATTACATTTTTCAAAAACAAAATCTATTCGTTATAAAATATCCTCAACTCAATTTTTACAAACATTCTATCAAATAACATAAGTGACGTTGAAGAATCTTTATTAGTAAAATTAAAGGCATAATAACATAAATCTTTTCTCGAATGTTTAAAGTGTGTTTATTTTATCGAAATACATTTAATTTGACTTGATGTTAACAAACTATTCGTAAATTACTAATAAATACGAGTAAACCACAACGAACTGCTTCAGTCACGAACACAATTTATTACATGTAATTCGTTTACAAAATATGTAGTAATGAAAAATCTCAGATATTTATCAATGAGTCACATCCTTAGTTTTTTGAACAATTGGTCGATTTGGCACAAACTTCAGTTAGTCATGATGAATAACATCTTTGATACCCGAGGTACCATTTTTGGTGATTCATTCATTTCAAATTTTTAAGAAAATCAAGGCAAAGTTTTGTAGACAAATTATAATATCGCATGATCTAAGACAAAAGTATTCATCTAATGGATTCTTTATTCTTTTCACCATTACCTTAATTTGTGTTTTATTAGCTTTTCCTTTTAACAAAAAATAACCTATTTGATGATTTCTATTTTTTTCTTTCTGGGTTTATTTTATACTTAATATACTAAAACAATTATATATTTCCTAAACTCACCACAAGACCGTTCGAATGGATGATCCTGACCACCATATTCGCTAACTGCATAGCTCTCGCTGTCTACACGCCGTACCCTTTCAGCGACTCTAACTATACAAACTGGGTTCTGGTAAGATTTTAATAGTAATCTGCTTTAAATAAAACATTATTTGAAAAATTTTACCATACTATACTTTAAGATCTTTTCATTACCAGAGGTTTATTTGTTTGTTAAACCTTAAATCAATTTAATTCTAAAGTAGTGTCCAATCATTATACAACCACGATGTTCTCACAGGAGAAAATAGAATACATATTCCTGGTGATATTCACCGGAGAGTGTGTTATGAAGATAATAGCGTATGGCTTCGTGATGCACGCGGGATCATATCTCAGGAACGGTTGGAACTTGCTGGATTTTACCATCGTTGTTATTGGGTATGATATACGAGTATAGACTATTTTGTATTCATAAAATTTTAGATCTTTAAATTCCGGTCAATCAATTAATATCTCGTAATGTTGAGCTTAACACATCATTGTTGAGGTTTATAGCAACGCTAAAAATGTATCTTCTTCCCCATTTATAGAATGGTAAGCACAGTGCTGTCCAGTATCTTCAAGGATGCGTTCGACGTGAAGGCGTTGCGAGCCTTCCGAGTGCTGCGGCCGCTTCGACTTGTGTCAGGAGTTCCCAGTGAGTAGGACTAATGCTGCTAGTAAAATAAAGTATTTAATTAGTATTCCTTAATATCGATATGACCAGGCTTATTGTTAAAATAATGTATTAAGTAGGTATTTGTTTTGATGATATAACTTAATTATAACTTTTTGTATGTGGTAGAGCCATGCTTCGGCACGAATGGGCCGGCTCGACCGGTGTGATACCACAGCCTCACTCTGAAACCAGGATTTGTATTTCGCTGAGTGAGTGAGGTTTCCGGAGGCCCAAACCCCCTCCCCTCTACATGATAGTGCAGTTGAATCAGAAACTACCCCAGGGGGGTACCAACTGCCGTAGGGTTGGAGAATCCCCCTCTGGGCGTCCAAACTCAGATCAAAAGGTATCTGGGTTTGGACGCTCAGATTGCTCCTCGTATTCTGGGGGGGGCACAACCGCGCTCTGAGGCAAGAGCAACCGAGCAACAAAAGATATCCGAACATCGCCTGCTACTCTTACCGTGGATTTCTGCAACATCAGGGGCTTACATTCCAACATCCACGCTGTCCATCACCATCTCGAGACAGCAAAGCCGGCCTTGCTCTTTTTGACCGAGACGCAGATATCATCTCCAGCGGACACATCGTACCTCTCGTACCCTGGGTACGGGTTGGAACACTTTTTTATTCCCAAGGCTGGTGTGTGCGTGTACGTTAGAGATGATATCAGTTCTCGTCGCCTCGGCAATCTTGAAGGTAGGGACCTTTGCATCTTGTGGCTCCGCATAGACAGCGACGACCACCCTCGCATCTACGCATGCCTATACAGATCCCATAGCGGTGATGCCGATACTAACCTTCTGCTGGATCACGTCCAAATGGCCACAGACCTCGTGCTACAACAGATCCCATCCGCAGAGATCGTGATACTTGGCGACTTCAACGCTCACCACGCCGAATGGCTGGGCTCACGTAAAACCGATCATGCGGGTAGATCTGTTCACGGACTAGCCCTGGCTTATGGCTTGACACAACTGGTAACAACGCCTACGCGAGTCCCAGATGTGGAGAGTCATGATCCTTCACTGTTGGACCTTCTGCTGACCTCTCATCCGGATGGCTACAAAGTCTCCGTTGTGGCCCCTCTGGGGTCCTCGGACCACTGCCTGATCCGGAGTACAGTGCCATGTCATGTCACACCGCGGCTGCCAGTCGATGGTTTCCGGCGTGTATGGCATTACAGGGCAGCAGACTGGGATGGGATGCGGTCTTTTTTTGCATCCTACCCTTGGAAACAGGTTTGCTTCGCGCCGGATGATCCCAACATCGTTGCCGACTCTGTTGCCGATGTAGTTCTGCAGAGTATGGAACTCTTTGTTCCATCCTCTGTAGTTCCCATTCGTGGCAGATCCCAGCCCTGGTTTGGTCGAACCTGTAAGGCGGCATCTAGCTTAAAACGGGAATGCTACCAAGCATGGGCAAATGCAGCGATGGCACGGGATGTACAGACCAGCGCTTTAAAAAAGAAGTACAACTTTGCGTCCAGGTCCCTCAAAAGAGACATAGCCAGAGCAAAGTCGGAGCACATCGCCAGAATTGGCAGGAGACTGACGAGCCTTCCTTCCGGAACTCGAGCGTTTTGGTCTCTTGCTAAAGCTGTCGAAGGTAACTTCTGTAGGCCATCCCTTCCCCCTCTGCGCAAGGAAGACCATTCATTGGCCCATGACGCTAAAGAGAAAGCCGGCCTCTTGGGCAAACTCTTTGCGTCCAACTCGACACTGAATGACCAGGGAAACGTACCACCGACCATACCGCAGTGTGACAGTTCCATGTCGGAGGTCCGGTTCTTTGAACGCACAGTGTATAAAGCACTTCTTTCCCTGGAAATTCACAAGTCGTCCGGGCCTGATGGAATCCCCTCCATTGTGCTGAAGACGTGTGCTCCAGAGTTGGCACCGGTTTTAACGCGCCTCTTTCGGCTCTCCTACTCCACCGGCGTCGCCCCAACTGTTGGAAGACAGCTTTAGTGCACCCGATCCCTAAAAAAGGTGACCGTTCAGATCCGTCCAACTACAGACCCATTGCCATTACCTCCTTGTTTTCAAAGACAATGGAATCCATTGTCAACTGCCAGCTTCTTCGGTATTTAGAAGATCACCAGCTGCTTAATGACCGACAATACGGCTTTCGGAGGGGTCGCTCAGCTGGTGACCTTCTCTTATATCTAAGTCACCGTTGGGCACAGGCGATTGAAACCAGGGGGGAGGCTCTGGCTGTAGGCTTGGACATAGCGAAGGCCTTCGATCGGGTTTGGCATAAAGCGCTTCTCTCAAAGCTCCCCTCTTATGGGCTTCCCGTGAAATTGTGCAACTGGGTCACCAGTTTCCTGGCAGACAGAAGCATGAAAGTCGTTGTCGACGGTGCATGCTCCAGCTCCAAGTCTGTCAATGCTGGTGTCCCTCAAGGCTGTGTGCTATCACCTACACTGTTCCTTCTGCATATTAATTAATGCTGCAAAGCGGCAGCATTCATTGCTATGCAGATGATAGTACAGGTGATGCCATATATACCGGCCGCACTAATATTTCACGGGAAAACGTCACCGAGAGTCGAAACAAACTTGTGTCTGAAATCGAAACCACACTGGCAAAAGTTTCAGATTGGGGTCGACTTAATCAAGTCCAGTTTAACCCCACAAAGACACAAGTTTGCGCGTTCACCGCTAAAAAGACACCGTTTGTCGTATCCCCTTCGTTTGAGAGCACCCCCATAAATGCCACAGCCAGTATCGGAATCCTTGGCGTTGATATATCGAGCGAAGTCCAGTTTCGCGGTCATATTGAGGGCAAGGCCAAATTAGCCTCAAAGAAGCTTGGAGTGCTGAACAGATCGAGACGGTATTTCACTCAGGCCCATCGCCTGCAGCTTTACAAAGCACAGGTTCGGCCGCATATGGAATACTGTTCTCATCTATATGCAGGTGCACCTCAGTACCAACTTCATCCTCTTGACCGCATACAAAGGAGAGCGATTCGAGTCATCGACTGCCAAGACCTTTCCGATCGGCTTGATCCCTTGGCGCTGCGTAGAGATGTAGCTTCCCTCTGCATTCTCTATCGCTTATACCATGGGGAGTGCTCCGAAGAGTTGTTCGGATTAATACCTCCCACAGATTTTCGCCATCGTTCATCGCGACAAAATCATCATCCCCACCACCTGAATGGCTGGCTTTCCACTACTGTTCGCTTCTCCAGAAGTTTTCTTCCTCGCACTGCCAATCTGTGGAACAAATTGTCGCACGAGGTATTTCCGGACCGATACGACATTCAAACCTTCAAGAAAAGAGCGTATTCCTTCCTAAAAGGCCGGCAACGCGCTTGTAACTCCTGAGTTGCAGATGTCCATGGGCGACGGAACTCGCTTACCACCAGGCGATCCGTCTGCTCGTTTGCCACCTTATACCAT